>CM024244.1:2916130-2970681 GCA_013421045.1 Propylea japonica
TAGATTATTTACACCAAGATGGAGCAATCCCTTACTAGATGAACTGAATGTTTTGTTCCCATAATAAACACTGTTTGTTTACAAACAAGTGTGTTGTCGTAAATAGAAGTCAGTGGCGTGGATCTAAAAATTTGTTAAGAATAGAAATAAATCCTTCAAAGGTTATCGAATCTTTAATTATTATTTCATTGGATGCATAATTAATGTCATTATTTTTATGAATTTTGTTGACCTTCCCGATGTTTTCATCTTATTCTAAATCATTGTTATACGCAGAATTTTTATAGTGCGGGCATATTTTCGATTCGAAAAAAAATTCAATATGAAAAGAGATTTGAAATAGCAATATGATATTCAAATATTGTTGTTCTGGTTTTAATAATTACAAATACCTATACAATTGAATGTTATATCATTATCAATGATCTTATTAACAATCCTATTATATCGAATACATCTATTCAGGTCACTTTTCAGTAAGGCTGCATGGTACGTTATTACCATACAAGACGATGCTGTATCTAAATTTGGATTTTAACACAGCTTGATATCTTGTTCTGAGTTGAGTCCAGATTTTTATTGGGGACCACCATGTTATTACAAATGGAGCTCATTTGACTGCAAAGGTTTGAAATTTAAGGATATTACACCTGAATACTATGTTAAATTGAATAACAAAAATAACAATAAATTTATTGATCCAGTTCGACATGAAAATGTATTAGATAGGTCAGTTTTACATCAAGTGTGAAGTATAATCATATCAGATCTCATTAATGCTGTAATAGGCCTTACTTACTTACTGAAACCTTGTCCATCCATTACCTGCACCTTTGAAGGCAAATGATAGTATGAATGTATAGTTTTGTTCCACTATATAAGATAGATGATTGGAATTTTGTTAGTTTTGCAATGGAATGGACGGGGCATCAGTATTTAAAGTGGAATAGCAATTGAAACTTGAAAGCCTGCATAATCAGGATTGATTATCAAGCAAGGATGTATTAATAACTTCCATAAAAAATAACATGTAACATAAAATAATGATTTTTACAATAATGATTTGAAGAAATACGATAGGTAACTAAAATATACTGATAATCGATTCTTCAGAAATGTTTATAATAAAATAACTAAGAATCTACTACTGCTATTGTCCTTGGTAATTGAATCCAAACAGGATCGAAAAGTACACGATCAAAAAAGAGTGTTTTATACACCCTGATCACCCTAAAACTTAAAACTAACAATTGTAAAGATAAAAAAAAACTTATTGATTCTGATACAAAATCAGATGTGTGAGCATGCTTCTTACTCGATTCACCACTTGATCGCTCATTTTTCTTGTCTCGTGGTGAATTCTTATAGTGAAATATCTTTTCAATATCAGTTTTATCAAAGGCAATTCATGACTTTCTAGAAACCCTTCATCAAATACATGATTGCCAAATGCATTTAAAACATCATCTGGTAAACAGACAATACAATTATGAATCAACTTATTGATTAAATTTTCAGATTTTGTACTCAAAATATTAGGGTTGTTAGAAATCATATATCTTATTGTTTTTTCTGCTTGTGTGCATATCTTAATGACAAATTTGGATGCCTTGAATAAATTGCCATACGTTTTTCTTTTCTGTAGAAATGAATATGTTTCACAAGTCTCCAACATATCAAGACATTTTGAGCAAGTGATACATTTTTTCAATGACTTGACAACGAATCCTGCTATATAAATTAAAACATCCTGTATATATGAAGATAATTGCCATCCTGAAGAGCCAAAGTAATCATGATCATTTAACGCTGCACACAAATTTTTATACTCTTCAGTCTCCTCCAAGTCCTCCTTATGATCATTTATTGTTATTTTTTTATATGACGAAACATGAAGAATTGATGTATTGTCCAAATTAACAACATTTCCAGAATCAGCACCTCTCACTTCCCTTGCTATCAACAACTTTTTATATGCTGACTGAAATTGTCTGGCTGTGGGATTGTTGTTGTATCCATTCAGACTCCTGATAGCACCAAAAAATACCTCCAGATGGTCTTGAGAGAACTTATAGGTCAATAAAAAGTCTAATTTTTTTGACACCACATACATTCTAAATATTTCCTCAAGACTCTCCATACATATTAAAAACCCTAGAAACCCTGTTTTCCTTCTTGAAGATAATACTGGTGTTCCATTCAGAGTCAGTTCCATGAAGTATTCTTTTGCTTCAGAAAACCTTTCCACGTATAAATCAATGTTTTCGAAAGACAATGCCCTCTTATATGTATATGGAGAGAATTTATTTCTTGAGTTCAAGATGTCAAATAATCATTAACTAAGAGACAGAAATTTGCAGTCTCTTCAGCACCTTTAAAATTTGTCAATTTCAAATCAAACTCAAGGAATTTAAGAGCATCCGACACACTCCTGCTGAATGTCTGCGCAGCAATCTTCACTCTCATTTTTTCTTTCACAAAATGTAAATGACGTTTTCTTATCTTCGTTGCTGCATTCAATCCTTCTATGTCTTGAAGATTCACAAGTTCTTCAAGATAGGTCCATTTGATTAATTTATCATTTTTTGTTTTCAAAATCTTACTGTCTCCTAAACAATTTCTCAAGAGTTTGAGCATGTGACAAGGGTCAAGAAAAATTAATACCTTCTCTTTGGTGACTGGATGTTCGAAGTGAGTCTTCAATGATTGAGGATTCGAAAAATCAGCACCCAAATGACTCGCCATATTCAAATTCGAAGCTGCTCCATCAAAGTAACAAGTTATTCTCAAATTTACTTCATTCATTCAAAACTCCAGACAGTTAATTACCAAATTGGCTCTTTCTCTGCTTGATAATCCATCTATCAAAAAATAGCCTACTGGAATTTTCCAGTGACCATTGATGCAGGTAACTAAAACACAAGTGCTTCCTTAGCTTCTGGTAAAGTATCCACTTCAGGTTTTTCTCCAAAACTTATTGATCCATAAAATTTACCAGCAATGAATTCGATTTTTTTTCTAATAGCCATCTCGTCAATCACCAGATTGCAATAAATTTGTTCTCCCCGCAGACTGCTGCACTTTGTTCTTCAATGCACTGAGGGCTTCAGTTGTGAAGCCAGGAGTTCCATCAATGGTCTGATACCACTTAGAAATAGTCTTTGGGTGTGGAAGTGAATTATTGAATTTTTCCCTAACATAATTATAGGCCCTAGGCGAGTAAAAATGTAATGATAGGGCAAATGCTCGTAGAGAAGGTGTAAATTTCTGATTTTTTGATCCCCTTATGAGTCTATTTACCATATCTCTACTAGGACCTGGTAACGATGCCTGAAATATTGAAAATAATTACATTCCACACATATATGCAAAGCTGAATCTTACTTACCTCTATATAATCTTGAGCATTATCGGATATAAGGTTCATTTCCCTCAAATTATTCAGTAGTCCTGAAATATCTGAAATTTTCTGTTGCAGTCTTCTGTTCTTCATCCTCAATGCTTTCAGTCTCTTTTTCTGTTCTGCAATTTTTCGTTTAGCAAGGGAGAAGGCAAATTTTCCTTGTTTTGGTGTCCTGAAATCTTCATCCGTTACATCACAACAAACATTTTCTTTTTCTTGGCCTTGGTACAGAACTTTTAGCTTCAGAACTGAAATAAGATAATGAAGGTTTTATATAATGAACCAGAATATATTTTGCAATATTATAAATATAAAATTAAGTAAAACTTACGTAGTTGGATGTGCTACTGTTAATACTTCCGAGGATACCAAGTTGCTTGACGATTCTGAAGCTGTCATAGTACCGGACAATTCTGAAACTGTCAAAGCACCAGAGGATTCTGTATCGGTCAAAAAAGCAGATAAATCTGAAGCGGTTAATGTATCAGATAAATCTGAAGCAGTCAATGTAGCAGATAAATCTGAAGTAGTCAGTGTAGCAGACAAATCACTAGCTGTTGAAGTTCTGGATAGTTCAGAATTACTCAGTTTTGAGGATTCCCTGACACTACCTAGCTTATTAGTATCTAATGGTTCTGGAGTCACAGGCCTTTCATCTGGAGATGTGCTACTGGAACTGAAATTAGAAATATTATATTTAGAGAATGCAAATATTAGTGTCCTCCACAATAATTAATAAATTGATAACTGTATTTTGCGGGATAAGGACAAACTCTCAAAAGATCTTAAAGTATATTCAGCAACGTTTCGCAAACTCTCGTTTGCTTCATCAGGCCTAAAAATATTATGAAAATGTCATACAAAACATTTACAGTGAAAAAACCAATAAATACCTCTATACTATAAATAAGACATTCAGATGTAAAAACTTTAAAATATATATATTTAGATGTTCATATTATCCAAATCAAATTTGAATAAAAACCCCTCATAATATTCAATAGACTTACCAATGAATCGATGACGAAATCCTGGACGGAATAGCTTCAGTTTTCAAAAATCTTTTTGCTGATTTATATAGGAAGTCTTCATCAGAAAAATGGTCAGAACAAACATATACCTCCTTCGCTAATTTTGTATTTCCCAAATTTAATTGATCCATCCATAATTTCCGTCTGGCATTATCACTAGGCATTCTATTAAAAGAAAATGCTTTTAAAATAAGTTTACAATATGCTTATATTGAGAGCTAGGTACTCCTAGCTACGCCTATGGTAAATTATTATTTGTTGTGTTTACTTACCGATGTATGGATCGCCCGCAGTCTTTACTGGTGCTTTTTTTACATATCACACAGGAATTAACCATTTTTCAGCTTAATACAGCAAATAATTATTGTACAACCTCGTTTTCACTACAAAATCACTTGGTTAACTCAAAACGATAAGTTTGAACTTGTTCCACCTAAGCATCAGCTGTCAAAGAAGGCGGCCATAATGAAATTCATTCGCACGTCCAGGTCACGTGGTAGAAAGCCACCAATAGGGAGCTGCGGGAATGTGTTTTGATTTTGACGAAAATAATAAACATATTGCTATCTTATTTCGGCCACGTTTTCTCTCTCACTATGCTCTATCTTGGTGTAAATAATCTAAGATAGAAACCCTTGAGAATGAGTTTTGGTCATTCTGACCGTTTTCCCTCTTCTTTCTGCCGTTTCCGGATATTTTTTGGTTGAAATTTTGTAATGAATATTGAAGTCCGTTATAAATGTAGTTTTGATCATATTTTCGAATCTACCGTGAAAATGAAGTCGTTGAACAACGTATACGAACAAGCTCCATTCAAGATATGAGAATCCTCAGCAATTCCTACTTTTTCTCAACTGAACACAACTATAATTATATCTGCTGAAGTGAAATGCCCAACTAAGTAAATGCAAATATAAATTCATATACCTATTACCCTTCAATATGAGGTTTCATCTTCTGAGGATACATCCTTTAGGAAATAACAGAAGATAATCCATTATTTTTTTTGGAACAATGATGTTTTTGTGAAATAACTTTGAAATATTAAAATTCCCGGGCACCTGTGGGCATGCGTGTTTCGTTACTTCGTACACGTTTGACATTTGGGGGAACAACAACCTCACTTTTCCCTATGTAAATATAACAAACTCACGATAGATTTTGCTGTTTATCATGTTTGAGTTGATTTATTTGTTCTTTAAACTGAAGAATCGTGAAAATGGCCCCATCAAATTATTATTATGTTCATCATAATTCATCGAGGACGATAAATATGGGTTTTTGGCATTCACCCTATTATCACTGGAGAAGATTTATCTATCTAATATGGCTTATTCCGAAGATAAAATGTATCCTGATATTATTATCCATCATTTAGTAGAAATATGAGTGCTGGTACAATGAATGGAATGATAATTATTCTTAAATATTGTGGAAAGGAAAAAAATTATCATTGGACGAGAAGTACTTATTAACAAGGTATGGTGAAGTATGCTCCAGACATTTTTATTCAGGTGAATAAAAATTGAAAATCTTTTACAGGTTACCATTTGATAGGATGGTGGTTATGATACAATAATATTTCATTACTTGACCACCAGTTTATTGCACCAGAGGAAGCAGTTGAGATGTTGAGTCCGCTCAAAACAAAACTGTGAAGACAAAGAGATTAGCAGTGTCAAACCTAATATTTGACTTATGAGAAGGAAATATATAATTTTATTGGATGTACCTTCTAATTCATCTGTTAGAGAAAGACGAGTAATCTTCATTTACTCGTCAACTGACAAATTGTTGTGATACCACAAGTTTTTAATAATATATCCCTGAAATGATATCACTCAACTAAAACTTATCTGGACTTCTTTCAATTGCAGTATATCTTTTTGTTTTTATATGAAACGAGTAAAAGCTAACGTATAATGGATATCTCTTCACTATTTTGGAGAAAATAGCATAAACATACTCATTTCTCACTTTTTATTTTTAAATTAATTATCATTTCACATAGATAATGAAGTTTTTTTTACGTTGTGAATAAGTGGAATTCAATTATTCATTTTCGTAGTCATATTTTTGAGAAATTCATTATGGGTTTCAAGAGCTTTCCTTTCCATAAACACTCATATTTTTCTTTCGAATTTGAAGAATTAATATTATAATATCATTTGACTTGATGCAGCAGATTCATTGTTCCCACTAATAATTGGTAATATCAGGATACATTTTATCTTTGAAATGAGCCAGGTCAAGATGGATACAATCTTCCTTTTACAGTTTGACAAGGGTAAATTCCCAAAACTGATATTTTTTCTACATATCTCCTCGATGATATGATCATACTTAATAAATAATTTGAAAGGTCCATTTTCCGATTCTTCAGTCCCAAGAACAAATAATCAATTCAACACTTGGGACATACCAAAAATCTCTCGTGGTTTTTTTTAATATTTACATAGGAAAAGTGGGTTGTTGTTGTTGTAGTCTCGTCCTCTTTTTAGAAAAAAGAGAGAACTTGGGCTCGCCGCAGCATGTACCCAGATTATGGTGGTCTTCGCTTCTCTGCTTATAACTTTTCTTGAACTTTAGGAATTCACCCTACGCCCTCCCTAGGAAAGGAGAAAGGTCTCTCAACATAGGAAATACATCACAAAACATACATAAATGGGATGAACACTAGTGCTACAGACAGCCAAAAAAAAAAAAAAAAAAAAGATTTTTTTTCTTCTTCAAATCTTCAAACCCGACTTATCCAGAAAATCCGCAATTAATTCAATAACTTCTTCTCTTTCAGAGAAAACCACCTCATATATATTAATTGGTAACGTAAGAATCAATTTTTGTAATGCATTATACAAGATGTTACAGTTATGTCTGTTCTGTTCACAGTCGAACAGAATATGAGATAAGTCTCCCTTTTCGCCACATTGGCAGTTAGGGTTAGGGTATATACCAATTTTAAAGAGATGTTCAGGAGTTAGACAATGTCCAGAGCGCATTCTCATAATTGTCACTATAGTTCTACGAGGTAGTTGGGATTTAAGTAACGCAAAGGGAAATCTTAGATTATTCCTATCTCTACTTCGCATATGTGTATAGGTTCTACCCTTTTATTTTCCCCCAAGATGCTAACTCTCTATTCCATACATTTTTCGTGTCGTTTACAATTTTATTAGTTATAAGTTTAGATCCTCCTTTGTAATTGAGATGTTCATCCTCTGTTCTTTCGTCCCCTCCCTGCCCTGATTTGCAAGTTTGTCTGCCAATTCATTTCCCTCAATGCCGCAATGACTCGGTATCCACACACCTGTGATTGAAAGACCTTGAGATGATAGTTGTGCCCATAATTTTTTTACTCTTGCTGTGGTTGTATCAATGTTAGACTCTAGTTTCCAACATTTAAGTTTCATCAAAGAACTCCTGGAATCTGAAAATATCACTGCTTTATCTATTTTTCGCTCTTGTATGTATTTTAATGCTTTTTCTATTGCAAGCATTTCGGAAGAAAAGGTGGACCAATAGTCAGGAAGCCTGTAGGAGTATTTAGCGCCATCAGTTTGTGACTATATACCTATGCCTACTGAGGTGATATAATTATCATCAGTCTTTACCGGCATCCGTAAAAATTTTATGGCAATTAAAACATTTTTCATCACAAAACAATTTAAATTTCAAATTTACACCGGTTTCATCTTTATGGAGGGAGGGAAAAAGGATATTGCAGGGAAATGCGTGATGGTCATATTCTAGGCAATAGAATGGCAATGTTACCTCCGACTGGATTTTTGCTCTGTGCATCCGAAGTTCTTCATATGCTATCAGGTAGGCTGGTTTTTGAAATCGGCGGAAAAAGTTTTGTTTGTCATGTAATATTCTAATGTTCTGTATAATAGGGCTATTAGAGATTTGCATTTTGTTGGCAACATATTTAGATGCTAGGATGAATCTTCTTTTTTTTAGGGGGAGTTCTCCACATTCAGACAGGATAATATTGATGGGTGTAGACTTCATATATCCCATCACGACTCGTAAGGCTTGATATTGAGTGCTATCCAATTTCCTCATATTTTGTTTGGAACATTTTGCTAAGATGATCGAGCCATAGTCCAAATGAGGTCTCACCAACGCTGAATAGAGCATCAAGAGGTTTTTAGGTTGAGATCCCCACCATGTCTTACATAGTATTTTAATTAAATTTATGCCCCTTTTGGCTTTGCTGCAGCTTTGATCTATTTGTTCCTTCCAGGTCAATTTGCTGTCAAAAAATATCCCCAAATATTTTATCTGAGATTTCCATTGTATATCCTCACCATTGACAGATAAACAAGGTATAATCTTGGGCAGTGGCTTCCTTGTGAATAATATCGCCGAAGACTTGTTGACTGATATAGACAGGCCTCTTTCCTTTAGCCATTCAGATATTTTGTCCAAAGATGCCGACATCATCTCATACATTATGCCCATATCATTTCCCGAACACATCAGATAGAAATCGTCTGCATATTGCCCTATGGTAACATTATCAACTGCACAGTCCGAGACATCTTTAGTATATAAATTAAAAAGGTTAGTGCTGAGTTTAGAACCCTGTAAAATACCCTTACAGGAGAAAAAGGGGCCAATGAGGTTGTTAGTTTCTGGATTAAAAGTGTACATTTCTCTGGACTGTAAAAGAACCATTATAAGATTTATAATATCCTTGGGAATATTAGTTTTAACATGTCTTCTCTTAAGATTGCAATATTTACGTTGTCATAGGCTGCTTTAATGTCCAGGAATACGGCCATAACCATTTTCCTTTCTGCAAATGCGGTATAGATGTTCGTAGTTAAATATACCAAACTATCTACTACCGAATAGCCTCTTCTGAAACCAAAGATCAAGGGACGTGACTGGAGGGCTAATTCTATTTTTTTTTCTAATCTATTTTTGACAAGGGCTTCCAAAATTTTAATAATACAAGGGGACAGTGCGATTGGACGGAGATTATCGGGGTTTGATGGGGGTCTACCTGGCTTTGTGAATGGGCAAATAAGGATTTTATTCAGGTCTGATAAATTTAAGGGTGATTTTAGGCTCTCATTAAATAGTTCTATTAGTTTGATCTTAATGGGATTATGAAGTTGCTTGTAACATAAATAAGGTAGTTCATCAACACCTGGGGCTGAAGGACTGCAATTACGCAGAACGAGTTCAAGTTCTGCTAAAGAAAAGGGTGAAGTGATCATTTCGTCATTTGATATCGGCAATTGGGGGATGACTTGTGTGGACCGGGGTTGAGACATCTTGGCCATCAATTCATGTACTACCTGGGAGGAAGGGACTGTCTGCGAACTAGGGGCGTTGTTGTTTTCCTTGAATTTTCTGATCGCTTTCCATGCTGTTTTATATTGCATAAAATTAATATTCTCGCAAAATTTGGCAAACGATTTTGACTTTTTTCCTTCATAAGGGCTTTTGATTGAGCTCGTAATTTATTAGCCTGCATTAAGTTTTCCTTAGTTGGATTTCGTATGAATTCCTTGAGAGCATCTCTGCGACGGTTAACCATCGATGTGATCTCCTCATCCCACCATCTATTCCTGAAATTACTGTATTTGGCAGGTTTTAGTATTGGAATATTAGCTTCGGCACTTGTCTTAAGTATTTCATTGAATTGGGCCAAAGAGGTGACATTATCTAAAAGTAATCTATCAGTAATATACCTATTAAAGTTCTCCCAATTCGCTTTTTCTATGTTAAATTTGCGCGTTGTGTTGTATAATTTCATTGCAGTAATATTCAAAGAATTCACATCGATGATTATTGGAAAATGATCACTTTGAGCTGGATCAAATTCCACCTTCCACACACAACTATTTGTCAAATCAGATGAGCACAAACTCAGGTCCGGTGCACTATCATTACAATGTGGTGGGGTGAGACGCGTAATGGTACCATCGTTCAAAATGGATATATTGTGGTTGTCTAACAATTCCTCAATCGTTCTCCCATTTTTGTTCAGAATTCCTGCACCCCAAAGAGGACTTTGAGCATTGATGTCACCGATTATAAGAAATTTGCTGCCAATCTGCGCCACAAGTTGGTTAAAGAATTCTACTTTTAAGTTTATATCTGGAGGGTTATAAATGTGGACAATTATTAGATCATTGATTTGGATAGCCTGACATTGTGTTCTTGGTGATTTGGAAGGAAGGTCCATCAATACTTTGCTAAACTTAATGTCCTGTCTGATCAGGAATGCAATTCCTCCCTTACCATCCTCTCTATCGTCCCGTAGGGCGAGATATTTGCTGATATTTAGCCTCTTATTTTCTTTAAGGAAAGTTTCAGACAGAGCTACTAAACTAGGTTTTAAATGTTCCATTTTTCCCAAAAGGTCTAGATAATTAACATGTAAAGATCTTATATTCCATTGCAAGATTCTGAACTTACTATTTTTCATTTTTTTTTCTTTTTTTTTTTTTTAAATGTCTACTATTATAAATCTATGAAAATTTTCTTCCTTTACCTTTTTTAAATTTTTATTTATTTTATTTTTTTATATTTTTTTTTAATTCAATTATTTATATTTATCGAATTAATATATGTATTGTTAATTAGAAGTTATTCGTTTGGTAAATTATGTATTTGGGCTTCTGTTAGTGTAACTGATGATAATATATTTATTTTTTTTTGCACCTTGTCCTTAGAGGTGCTAGGTGCGATACATTCCATATAAACATCCGAATCAGATGAGGGTGATATTGGTGTTTCTTGAATTTGTTTATTTCTTTCCTCCCAATCGGATAGCTTATTTTTTTTGTAATCTGGCATATATTGTACAAAACATTCCTCTCTTTCTTTTTTGTCAATCTCCTGTCTAGGTCTTGGATTTTTATTTTTGATGATGTATTGAGTAAATTTATTTTGTCGAACCGGATTGTGTTTATGAACTGTTTGGTATTTTTTTTCTGAAGAGGATGTGTTATTATTATTTGCGATTTGAGCAAATGTAGCTTTTGTTATGGTGGGAGGTAGTTGGATGGGATTAAAAGTATTTGTTTGGTTGGGTAGTTGTGGGAAATGTTTATTATTATCATTAATTAATTGCTGATTTGTCTTATTTTTGTTTTTGAGTAGAAGATCTGCTTCAAAATATGTGTATTTAAAAACAGCCATCAAATCCTTTATTTGCTTTTGTCGATCAAATTCCGCACATATTCTATCAGTTGATTTATGGTTGAGTTCACAAAAAATACATTTAACTACATTTAGATCACATAGGGATTCATCGTGGTTATTTCCGCATTTAGCACAACGCGATTGTGCATTACATAGTTTGGCACTATGTCCGTAACGTAGGCAATTAAAGCATTGAACAACTGGGCTTATGTATTGTTGTACCTCTAGAAGGTTATGATAGAGAACAATGTTTGATGGGATGTTTGATTTTCTGAAAGTAAGGACGCATGATTTTGAATCAACAAATATAATTTTATTTTGATTTTCATCAAAAACCTTCCTCTTAAGTCTTCTAACCTTTAATATTTCACAATCCGTTATAGCGTTTTCTAAGATTTCTTCCTCATCGATGCAGGTATCTATATCTCTTATTACCCCCATAGATATTATGTATGTCGGTGGAATATATATTTCATAATCTTCGAATTTTGCTTCTTTTACAAAAGTATTGGCGTCTTTATAATTAGAAAACTCAATGCCAACTTTATTTCTACCTTTTCTTTTAATACTTGTAACTTTTAAATTGAAATAGTCATTTTCGTAAAGAAACTTACCTAATTTCAGAGGATGCATATTGCCTATGTTTCCCTTTTTACCTTCAACGTATACAAAAAAGGGACCCTTATCTCTTGCTACATAAGAAAAAACCTGCTTATCTCTAGTTTGTTGTTTACTATTATTATTTTTTATATACGAGATGTTCTGTGAAAGAGTGTTGATCTCAGTGATCATTTCTGAATCGTTGTCATTTTCAGCTTGTTTACGAAGTTTGTTAATTTCTGATTCTAATTCTACAACATCAGCCCAGGAAAATTCATTATTTCCTAGAGCATTCAATGTACTCATAGCTTTGGGTGTTAAGCTTCGTGGAACCCGGGAACCTTCCGGTCCCGGGCTGTCAATGTTCATTTTGGCTGTCTGTGAGAAACTGTTAGGATAATACACTCACCAAACCAATGATAATAACACAATCACTTGGGAATATGGGTAAATACGTTCACTTTGACAAAAGGATTAGGAAATATTCGGAATATAACCTCCCCCGTCAAAGTCAGAAACGCGAATGGGAAAGTGAGGTTGTTGTAACCCCCACCTGTCAAACTTTCACGAGGACCAAACAAATATTCGACCATATTCGTCATTTATCGGCGTTGCCAAGTCTATTTTTCAACAAGACCTTCACTCACGTAAGTATACTCGGAGTACGCTTTATGAAATAGGCGCTAAGGGTGAGTGCTGAGTAGCCCTTATCGGAGTAGCACTCGGACCCTCAGCTTGAGGGACGACTAGAATTCGGCCCTACACACCCCTTTCTTTCCTTTTTTGATTCCTTATCTGACACTGACGACTGACAGCTTCAATGTCAAATAAAAACAGATGTTTGTCTTTTCGGTTTCTTCGTTCATAGGCTAGGAAAAACAATTTTTCAGGATAAAACGATATATATTAATTGCAATTTTATGAGTATTTATGTTTATATAAATATAGTTTGATCCAAAGTATGACCATATTCCATTTGATTATATTTGAACGATAGAAATATCAAGCGAAAAATGTTGAAGGTATATTCTTGGTTGATTTCTCAATGGTTTTCTAATCGATGATTTGTAGGAAAAGGTCAGCTCAAGTTTGAGGATAAATGGTTGTTTATGCGACCAACTGTCTTAAAACTTTTGAAACAGGAATCAGTTACCCCTAGTGAATGGCAAGAATTATTTTATGACGTACATCTAGTTTGTTTGTGGGACGAAAAAGGTCCCATTAAGTTGAGAGATGCTCTTCATGAAGATATTATTCAATATATCAAACAAGCCCAAAGTAGAGTGATGGCTCAGAGGCAAGAAGAAGCCTTGCTAAAGGCTTATATAGTTGAATGGCGAAAATTCTTCACCCAATGTAACTATTTACCGACACCTTTTAGACAGTTAGAGAGCTCCCTTCAGGGTAAAACTACAACTGGGGGCTCCAATGTTCAGGGAACTAACATTAAAAAGGGCCAAAACAGTGACAGCATTGTTAGAAAACTTATGCTAGATTGCTGGAATGACAGCATATTCAATGATATAAAAGATAGACTTCAAGATAGTGCTATGAAATTAATATTTGCAGAAAGAAATGGGGAAGCATTTGATTCTCAGTTAGTTACAGGTTAGATTTCTAATCATTTTACAACCAAGAAAATATACTGTATTTTTTTAGGAGTCAGAGAATCATATGTGAACCTCTGTTCAAATCCTGATGATCATTTGAAAATATATAGAGAAAACTTTGAGGCATCTTACATTGAAAGTACCACTATGTTTTACAAAATGAAAGTGAGTGAGCAACTCAATGAAAATGGTGTGATAGCTTATATGAGGTTCGCTGAGCAGAAATTAAAAGAAGAAGAATCGCGTGCTAAAAAATATCTAGAAGCTGGAAGTAACCGTGTTGTGGAGTGCTGTGTTAAAGTGCTTGTACAGGAACCCATAGTCATATTGTTGAACGAATGTAAACCATTGATAAGGCAGGAGAGACAGATAGACTACAGCTTTTGTATAGGTGAGTATTGAAATTACCAGATAAAAGACAAATAAGTCAATTCAAAGTGAAATAGCTTGCTTTAACTTTTATCAAACAGAAATGTGATTATATATATATTTTTTTAAACAGTTGCGTGAGTGTAGGTTTTCCTTGCTTAGTTTTTCCCTTCCTTAGAACTAAGCAACTCTAAAATAAATCAATTCAAATTGTTTTATTTCTTTCCATATTATAGTGGATATATCCTGAAAATTCTAATCGAAAAGTTAACATTTATTAATTTCTTTTTCACCTATGTGAAGAATAAAATAAATAGTGCCATTATGCATGATATTTCAAAATGTGATTTGGTTATATTTCAATTCAAATTATTTTTAACCTAACCCTTACTTTGATCAATTTCAAGCAGATAACCAGTTATCATTTTGGTTAACCAATTGCATTCAAGCGGTTTTGGTTATTTTTGGTTCAAAGTAATAATGTCGTGAATTAGCCCTTCGACGTCAACGATTTGAACCGCAAATGACCAGACTCAAGAGCTGGGTTAACTTCTGGTTATTAGAAAAGTAGGGTTTTACGCGGCAAATTTCAAAAGTTGTTGACTGACGAAACATACTTGAAGAAGATATGTATTCGTAAGCTTAGCCTACGTTTCGATTTATATCGAGAAAACTATTTCAATTATCGGCTTAGTTTCATTCATTTAGGAATTAAACTTATCTATTGAAATGAAGTTAGGTTCGGAAATTAACGCATCCAAAAGCTTTTGACTTGTTATATTATTTAAAATAGAATTGTCCAAAGTTGTTAAAGATTGCTGATAGTGTTTGAGTTTAACAAAACATTATTTCTTACTTAAATAATGGGAAAAGCTTTGTGTTACAATTGATAGCTCTCGACTGTTAGAAAAAATTATGAATTTGTGTTTAAGTTTCCAGAAAAAGTTTTATTTAGAGCAAAACTTTACTGTGACGCTTGAGATGTAGCCAAATACCACAGCGATATCAATACATTTGAATTTAAATCTATTGGATAGTGTCCTCCTGTATATTTTTCGGTAATATTTTCTCATCAAATAAATTCTGTCAGAAAAAAAACTTTTTTTTGTCAAGCGGAACATTCTGAAAACCATATCTTCATCATCCATGTTTCAAACATTAATATTTTGGGATGCATGAAGTTGAACTTGAAACATAATAATTCACATTTGCAAATCGAATTTTCTATTTATTGCATAAAACATAAAGAAATATAAATACAACCTATAATGACAATTGACAAATAACCAGAAACCGCATTCAAGCGACGAGAGCCGAGGACCGGTTATTCGTTCTAGGACAAAAAGGGAATAAC
Organism: Propylea japonica; assembly: GCA_013421045.1. Taxonomy (NCBI): domain Eukaryota; kingdom Metazoa; phylum Arthropoda; class Insecta; order Coleoptera; family Coccinellidae; genus Propylea; species Propylea japonica. Next base: position 2,931,662 of record CM024244.1, read on the forward strand.
CAAGGGCTGAACCAATGATAACCGCAGTAATTATTGGTTATTCGCTTGAAATTGATTTTTATGTTGTACTAGCGGATCCAACAGACGTTGCTCTTCATACACAAAAATTCATTCAATTCGATCCAGCCGTTTAGTTGCAGAATAGATGAAGAACGTAGATAACAACTACAGCGCCATCTGTTGATCGGATTTTTTATCATAAACATACGGGCATCAGGCAATCCAAAATACATTCATTCATAAGTAAAAATTGTGGTATAATATGTTAGTTCATACGTTATTTCTGGTTAAAATTTTAAATTTTCGATTCACTCGATGAAACTTCACTTTTTGTCCAAGTGTCAAAATCATTATAACCTATAATATGTATTCCATGACTGCTTGATTTGTCGTAAGAAAAAGGAAAGCCTTTATTTTTTTCTGAACAATTTTTTTGGAAATATTTTGTTGTATAAACCATGCCCTAGCAATTATGAACACAAGAAAAAAAGGAATTATCCAATTTGATGCAGCCGTTTGAAAGATATTGCATTTTGACAGTAACCATAGATCCTGTTTTTTAGGTGTGTTCTTTTATTCATCAGATGGATTCACCGCTGTCATCACGGTTGCATCAAACCGTTCGTTTATTCAACGATGGAAACTGTCACTCGTTCGTTTAATCACCGATGTTTTCATCGGTGACTCATCGGATCCATCGACTTTCAGAGCCGGTGAATGTGATGAAATTCTGATGAATCAAGTGGAGGGGGTAAATTTGTATGGCAGACACGTCAATGTTATCTGTCTCGACTCAACTAAACAGCTGATAATCATCAACTCGTTCTTTTATTCGACATCAGATGAGCCATCCGACATTTCATCTGGTTTCCATCCGGGTGAATCCATCGGTGAATAAAAGAACACACCTTTTTATTAATATAGATTTATGACATAACCTGATATATTTCTCCAGTTATCTGTAGTCTTCCGTAACATCAAATATTATGATTATGATTGAATTCAAGATATTTTTGACTCAGACTTTTAGGTAGAGTTGAAGAAGGTCTAATACCTATGCAGTGGGATCTGGAATCCCACATCGAACAAGCGGGTCTGGCCGAGATGGTTGCAGCAGCAGATATTATAACTCAGGACTCTGAAAAGTACGTAGAACGTCTCCTAGAACTCTACAGAAAGTTCACCAGGCTGGTACATGAGGCGTTCTCAGATGACCCTAGGTTCCTGACCTCGCGAGACAAGGCCTTCAAGATGGTGGTGAACGATACCAAGGTCTTTTCCCTGGATCTCAACAATGGCCGATCAACGAGCACCAAAACAGTGGCTCCTGAGAGCAAGTGTCCTGAATTATTGGCCAACTATTGTGATATGTTGTTGAGAAGGACTCCATTGTCCAAAAGATTAACATCGGATGAGATCGACACAAGGCTTAAGGATGTGCTATTGTTGTTGAAATATGTAAATAATAAAGATGTGTTCATGAGGTATCATAAGGCCCATCTCACAAGGAGGTTGATAGTCGATGCCAGGTGAGATATTTAATAACTGTTCATTTGAATATGCACTCCTAAGATCACTTTATAATTTCAAATTAAAATTATACTGCTATCTATACATTCTTAATCATTAAATCTTCTGCGATCAATAGGCTACGAGCAGTTCTGACAGTTGTCTATGGTTGAGGCGACATTAACCTATAATGAACTGATTACTGCAATCTGAGTGCTAATTATTGAGAAATTTTGTGGTTTTTCGATACTTTGTACTTATTATTTATAAAATTATACTAATAAATATAATTTCACCTTAATTCTCTTCAAAAGCAGATCAAAATACCAGTTATATACAGGGTGTCCCAAAACTCGACGTCAACCCGGAACCGGGTGAAAAGGCAAGTAATGCTGGTTGTCAGAAAAATATAAAAAAAAATCTAAGTTGCATGATTTTAAAATAATGGGCATTCAAAAAAACACGCAAAATTCCATACGCTGTGACAGTCTTTTCGCTCCTGTTGTCACAAATATCAACTTTTTCCAACTTGTTTTTTTGTGTAACCTTGAATAATGCTTATCTAAACTGTTATCAAAATTTGGATACCAGCTGCTCTAGGTTTCATAAAAATTGGGCTTGCTTCTCAGAAAAAAATTGAGAAGAAAACAATTGCCTAGTTTCAACTAACTGTATTGAAAAAAAAAGTACTACGCAAGTTTGGCATGTTTTGTCAAAAGTTGGCGCATTTAGTAAGGATTCCAAAATGGTATAATACTTGTTAAACTGTAGATGCCGTAGTTCAAATTTATTTTCGATTGCCTTTGAATACACTTTTTCTTAAACTGCTTCCTAGTAAAAAAGTCCAATGGATTCAAGTCCGGTGAACGGGACGGCCACCAGATTGGACCAGAACATCCGTTACATCTTCCGGGAAAAAATGTTACCTAAAAAAAAAATTTCCAGAGAAAATAATTTTTCCAGAAAAAATTTTTTCCTGAGAAATTTCTCTGGAATTTTTTTTTTCTTGTAACTTTTTCCCCGGAAGATGGATCGAACGTTCTGTTCTAATCTCGTGGCCGGCCCGTTCACCGGACTTGAATCCATTGGACTTTTTTAATGGGAAGCAGTTTAAGAAAAAGTGTATTCAAAGGCAATCGAAAATAAATTTGAACTACGGCAGCTACAATTTAACAAGTATTATACCATTTCGGAATCCTTACTGAATGCGCCAATTTTTGACAAAACATGCCAAACTTGCGTAATTCATTTTTTTCAATACAGTCAGTTGAAACTAGGCAATTGTTTTCTTTTGAATTTTTTTCTGAGAAGCAAGCCCAATTTTCATGAAACCTAGAGCAGCTGGTATCCAAATTTTGATTACAGTTTAGACAAGCATTATTCAAGGTTACACAGCAAAAAAAAAGTTGGAAAAAGTTGATATTCGTAGCAACAGGAGCGAAAAGACTGTCACAGGGTGTGGAATTTTACGTGTTTTTTTAAATGCCCATTATTTTAAAATCATGGAACTTAGATTTTTTTTATATTTTTCTGACAACCTGCATTACTTGCCTTTTCACCCGGTTCCGGGTTGACGTCGAGTTTTGGGACACCCTGTATGCAATCTTTCTGTATTGTAGTGGGCTGTGAAAGCAAAGAAGGAACTAAAAACTTACAAATTTTAGTTTCTTCAGGTGAATAAAATATGGAATTCAAATTACAACAATGAAGAATATCACTGATACGATTTTAAGCAGTAGTTTTGGTATTTTCATTTCAATACTGTACAATTGTTTAGATGAACTTATTCATGTTGAAAGTGAGCAAATGTTACTCTGTTATTGGATATGAAAAGAAAATCATCGTTTTTGAGGCTTGTTATGAAGACTTCAAGTCCCAAAATATAAAACATGCAAAATGTAATGAGGAGAAATCAGAAATAATAACATCGGATAAAGCAAGTACTTGCAAGTAGGTACCTAGGTGTTTTAAATTTTAGGACTAAATGTCTTCTTAACGAGACTTGAAAAGAGAATATTTCTGAATAGCTGGCGATGTTGTTACTAACTTTACATACATTAAATATTCAATGTTCCAAACGAATAACAATTGTTTTTGTCACATTTAATATGAATAAAACAAGTTCAACTTCACAATTATGAAGTATTAAAATGAAAATACCAAAACTACTGCATAAATTCGTGTCAGTTATATTCTTCATTGATGTAATCCAATTTATTCAATATAAAACATGAATGTATCTACTTGCAAGTACTTGCTTCATCCGATGTCTCATTCCTGATTTCTTCTCATTCAAATTTTCATGTTTTCTTTCAAATCCAATAACAATCTAATATTTCTCACTTCCAACATGATAATTCGAGTTCATCCCTAAACAATTATACAGTATTAAAATGAAAATACCAAAACTACTGCTTAACATCGTATCAGTGATATTATTCATTACTGTAATTTGAATTCCATATTTTAATTCACCTGAAGAAAATGAAATTTGTAGAATATTTAGTTCCTTCTTTGCTGTCACAGCCCTTTATAATACAAAAGGATGGCATATTCAACTGATATTTTGAATACTTGATCTGCATTTGAAGGGTATTAAGGTGAAATTATATTCATTAGTCTATTTTTATATGAATAAATGTTCAAAGTGTCGAAAAACCACAAAATTTCTCAATAAATCGCACTCAAATTACAATAATCACTTCATTATAGGTTAATGTTGGTCCTCCGGTCTCGTCCAGCTGTCAGAACTGGTTGTAACCTATAATAACAATAAAATAACCTCAATCTAATTATATGTTATATATGTTAGTTCTTGTGGAGTTGGCAAATTATTTTGATTTGGATCGTTTTTAGTATCGACAGTGAAAAGGAGGAGGACATGGTTGAATGGTTAAGGGAGGTTGGCATGCCTGCAGACTATGTAAATAAGTTAGCTAGAATGTTCCAGGACATCAAAGTTAGCGAAGATTTGAATTCGCAGTTTAGAACATCTACCGCTAAACACGATGCAATCAATATCAAGATATTGAATGCAGGTGCTTGGGCTAGATTTTCAGAAAGGGTTACCGTTAGTTTACCAGTCGATTTAGAAGATTACATTCCGGAGATAGAAGAATTCTACAGGAAGAAGCATTCTGGTAGAAAATTGTTATGGTGAGTATGCTTAAGTTTAAGCAGTGAAAAAAGCCTCCAAGCTCCTCTTATGCAGTTCAAACAGTTTCCTGCAATGAGGTCTACCGCGTATGAATTTGCCGCTAGAGGCGCTGGTGTTGCGTGAGGTCCACGATAATTTGAATTGTCAAATATTTAAACATAATGGTGAATCTTTATTGTTTCTTTTCAATCTTTACGTGGATGTGAGGAGTTTCACATACATATTCAGATTCATACAACAAATATATATTATGGATCAATGAATATTACTGTTTTGAAAACGGAGTTACAAAAGATAGGGACCAAATTAAGCGGGCTAAGAGGAGAGCTAATTTGAAGGTGAGTTTGTTCAGAGTTTCAATACTCATTTCTTGTGGAAAGTATGCTTATTTATTGAGTTCACAGCTATGGTTTTTTCTTTTTACAGACCCAAATATTATGATAGGAATGATAATTCCAGTGGAAACGCATTATCATGATTTGAAATAAGTTTATTGCAGAAGTAGCTTATCTTTTCAAGAGTAATTGCTTTTTATCATACTTACATGATACCTGTGATAGCTGAAATGTGTTGAAGGTTGGAGTAGTAGAATAAATTCTCACACAATCCTTTCATTTATCATTATAAGTGAATATATAGAAAAACAGTATGTACGAAAAAAAAACTCAAAGATCAATGAGAAGTATATTAACTGAAGACTTTCATTTAAAAGTAGGGTAATTTGTTTATTTACACAGGTCCTTGATGTATATTTTAACAGTAAATGTTTTCCTCAAGTTATTGAGTTGATTGATAACATACATAAAATGTTTATTTTTATAAAATCCAATAAATTGTACCGCTAAGATTTTCAATTTGAAGTATTAGGTGTACAAATAAGTTTCCGCGGTTGTCAAAAGATGGCCCCACCAGAAGGTTATGGAGAAATTGTCAGATGTAAAACGTAATATCCCAAGTTTAGTCATCTGGCAACACCATAACCTTAAGTACTAGTGATTCCGTATCAGCATCACGTAATTTTTTTCGTGCAAAAATGTACGGTTTTATTCCGAATAAGCATCATTTGCGGGAACTTTTGATTTACTTCTTTAATGTGAAAAAATCTGCAGCTGAGGCTGCTTATTTTGATCGAGGACTCATCTCCCAAATTTATCAAAGAAAAAAGGGTTCTTCCTCCAAGACAATGCTGCAGCTCACAAATCAATAAAGATGGTGGCAAAATGGTAGAATTACGCCTCAAATTGCTTCCTCATCCCCCACATTCTGCAGATTCAACCCCAAGTGATTAGTATCTATTTCTAAACTTGAAGAGATAGTTCTAGGGAAAGAAATTCGAGAGGGATGACGAGGTCAAATGAAAAACCGCGGAAACTTATTTGTACACCTAATATGTTTCTGTTACTCTCAAGGTCCGACAAAAAAGCAGTATCAGTTGACTACATATTGATTTTTCTCTACAGTTAAACTGATTCTTGCATTTTCAAATTTCTTTCTGCATTCAAGAACTCTCTCTACTCATATTTTATTCATCTCTCCTGACTTTCCTGGTACCCAGAAAATTGGCTAGGTATTGCTTTCAGTTTCAATTCAGGAAAAGCTGAAAAATTTTTAACAGTAGATTACTAGTAATAAATGTATAACTTCAATTATTCAATCGTGAAAGTAAGTATCTGAAGCAACATAATGTAAAAGATTATTAGGTACTCACGGTTTTCTGTATTAGGATCGTTAAGTCACTTATTATCTTCAGGGTTGAAATGTTTCTCACAAATATGTGAATGTTTTGAAGGGGTTACATCATCTGCTTTAGGATAGTCTTATCATTCGGAAACTTAAGTCCTCCCATTTTTTTCCGAACTACACAACCCTGCGGCATGCTCGATATTGTACAGTATTCAAAGATTATGATATAGGAATCAAATGTACACTTTCTTCATACGACTAATAACACCGAACACTAATAAATAAGAAGTTGTTATAATAATGATAAATCACTGACAGTACAAGGAACTTTGACAGGACCTCACGCAACAGAGGCGCCAACTAGTGAGAAAAAAAACGGTAGCCCTCATTAATTGTTGGTTTTTTGTATCATAAACATAGACTAACTGAACGGAGAATAGATGAGACACTAGTAGAACAAGCTTCAACGACATCTATTTTGGACAACATTACTAATTCGTGAAAAAAGCTCAATTGAAAAAGGAATCTGTATTGTAAAGCTGCCTCAAAAAGAATTCTGTAGTGCACCTTTTGAATAGGTAGGTACACCCATATACAAGAGGCAAAAAGTTTTTTTAAATTCAATTTCCAAAAGGAAATCAGAAATGGATTCGTGCAAGTTATGGATGAGTGAAGAAATTTATTTTCATGAAAATGATACCTGCAACGAACTTTCATCTGATTTTCTTTTGGAATCGAGAAATGAGGATCAATAATCAAATTCTGGATAGAATAAAAATTTATTAACTGAAATAGATATCACCAATTGAAAATACAGATTCATTTCATAAATATCTAATCAATAAACTAATAATTGCATTGAAAACATTCTCAAAACAAACAATAATGAATTCAATAATACAAAATATGAGTAATTACCTACTAAACTTATTCAATACATGAAAAACTTTTTTTGAAAACTATCTTAATTCTTATAGGTAACAGATATATATAATATATATTTTGAAATTACCTTTTTGCATCTCGATTTTCACATCCAATAACACAACACATCTTCACTCTTGCAGGCATATCGAAATTCATGATATTTCAAAAAGAACGTGTCAAACCACTCCTTGTGTCAGTTGACAATTCAAAGGTTTTTTGATAATTAACGATTTTACATACTTACTATTTTCTCGATAGGATTTCCATGAATGCATGCAACGACATCTAACTATCAAATTAAGAATAATTTTTTCGTGTATTAGTATCCTCCTCCGACAGGTGGCGCGACATATACGAGTGGCTCATCTATCATTTTAGTTTGTCTATGATCATAAAGCAATGTGAACATAGAATATTATTCAGGTACCACCATATGAGCAATGGGACCATAAACTTCGCTGTAAACGGAGGTAAATTCGACCTGGATGTTACCACCTTCCAGATGGCTGTGCTTTTTTGCATGGAATCAGAGGCCCAACGATAAAATCACCTATGAGAACCTTCGTCTTGCAACTGAATTACCTAACGGCGAACTAAGAAGGACTTTATGGTCACTGGTAGCCTTTCCCAAGTTGAAAAGACAATTATTGCTGTTTTCACACGTCCGTGACTAGCGCGAAGAGTTCACAGAAGACACGGTGTTTTGGGTGAATCAAGATTTTGCGCTAATCAAAAACGGGAAGCCACAGAAAAGAGGAAAGGTGAGGTTATGTAATTTGACTAATAATGTTTTCTCTATTGGGTTGCACCAGTGCTGCACTGCTTTTCATTGAATTCTGATGTAGTGCATTCCCATTAGAATATTACAATATTTGACAGTTTCTCCGATCATCTGTTAGATTGATTCAAAGTTTACTCTTTGTTGAACTAGTTGAGCTCCAATAGTAAAGGGTTTTCCAATAAGAGGTGTTATTTTGGACAGCCCGCTATTTCGGTAGATGTCACGTTTGAAGCTGTCATTTTTGACTTTTGACAAGTCGAAAATACGCCATTAATAAAAATGGAAGGATACACGCTTCAAGAACGTATTGAAATTATTAAAATTCACTATAAAAATGGTGAAAATTTGGGCAGAGACAGTTCGTAAAACTCGAACATTTTTGGGTCGTCGTGAAGCACCTTGTCGGACCGCAATAAAGGAATTGGTGAAAAAATTCAAGCTGTTGAGACAAGTTAGTGATGTGAAGAATAAAACTTGTGCACGTCGCTCAAGAACAGCCTAGAATATTGCTGCTGTAGCCAAAAGTGTTGGAGCAACAGTTACGGTGAATGGATTGCGCTATCGAGATACGATTAATGATTTTTTTATGGCCGAAATTGGATAGTATTGATCTGCACAACGTTAACTTTCAACAAGACGGCGCTACGTGCCACAGCAGCAACGAAATCATTGATCTTTTGTGGGAAAAGTTTCCGGACCGTGTTATCTCTCGAAAAGGTGATCACAATTGGCCTCCGAGATCTTGTGATTTAACACCTTGCGACTTCTTCCTTTGGGGCTACATGAAAGAGAAGGTCTACGCCATTAGCCCAGCGTCGATTCAAGACCTCAAAGATGGAATTCGTGATGCTATCGGGACATAGGGCAGCCACTTTGCGATTTGGTTATGGAAAATATGGATATGGTCCTGTAATCGTGGTCATGGTGGTCATTTGCCTGATGTTATTTTCCACTATTAACTAACGGCATAGTTTCTTCTTTATAATTAATTAAATATCCGATCATTCGTATTGAAAAATGGCATGTCTCTTTGAATATCAAAATAACCCTCTTATTAGAAAACCCTTTATATTGTACAACGAGCATGGAGTGACATACATTTCCTATATATACAGGTGTTCTGATTTGTTTCCGACAAACTGAAATGGGTGATAGATCACATCATTTCAAGCAAAAAAGTTCCTATGAACATGGGTCCGGAAATGCTTCGTTTCCAAGATACAGGGTGTCGAAGTTGGAACAAGAATTCGCGTTTTCTTTAATTTGTTTTGACTGCTTCGAAATCCTTTCATGAAATTTCGTATACAGGGGTTTCTTTTGGACGATAAATTCAAATTTGTAGTCGATTTAGTTGTATTTTCTAGAGGGCGCCACCGGCTACCATATAAAGCATATAAAACTTCTTTGTGCTACCCTGTACACCGTTTTTGGACTTAAAAATTGATTCTCCCATCCTTTTTGCTTAAAAAGGTATAGTCCGTTCACGAAAGGTTGAGCACATAGTAGGCGTTTCTTTATTTATCTGAAGTTGACAGTATTTACTGTCATGGAGTAAAATAAAGTCAACGTTGCCGAATGTACTCGGCCTCGTCCGACGAGCTTGCGAGTTATCAGAGAACTCTATGCAATATTGACAACATTGCGTATCAATCTGACAGAAAATAAAGAGCATAACCTAAAATTTTAATATACACAGTGGAATATGCCAAATTTCCATGGCCAACCGACGGCTCAACCTTTCGTGAACGGAGTATATACCTCATCGAAGTCGCTAGGAGCAATCGTTTCAGAGAAAAATGCATTTAAAGCCAAAGGGTCCTATAAAATTGCAACGGTTTAAGGGGACGAAATGATTGCCAGTGGCACCCTCTAGAGAATACAACCGAATCTACCACAATATTAAAATTTTCACCTCAAAACCCTAAATACCAACTTTCATTCAATTATTTGGGTCGAAAGATATTACAGAAAACGCGAATTATTTTTCAACTTTAACACCCTGTATCTCGGAAACGAAACATTTCCGGACCCATGTTCATAGGAACTTTTTTGCTTAAAATGATGTGATCTATCACCCATTTTAGTTTGTCGGAAACAAATCAGAACATCCTGTATATAACTCTATGCAATATTGAACACCCGTTCGGCATTGACCCCTCCGCGAGCAGACGGATTTTTTAGTCACGTGACCACAGATCGTACAGATTCATCTGTAATATCTGGGAATAAACGAACGGTACAGAGCATCTGCCACAGAACATACAGCTGTGTTCTACTTTTATAGATTATGAGATTTCAAAGATCACTATTTTGGGAAATATGCTCATCTTTTAACGATACTTTCACCCTTTTCGTAGCCCTTCCGTGAAATCTCAATTAAATAATTAGGTGCAAAGGCACTGAATGCAAAGGAAACGAGCAATGCAATAGCGGCGATAGTTGTACCGAAAGATCCTAATTAATTAATTAATTTCATGAAAAGAAACGAGAAAGCAATATCTCCTCCTGCCCATTCATAACTACGATAGCTATATCGAAAAATTTTAATGAATTAATTAAGTTTTTAATGAATAAATGAGAACATAAGAATAAAAGTGTTAGAATTTTTCAATCTATCGGTTGTCAGATCAGGAAACTCAACATAAAACAAAAATATATAAAACATAGAACTCTATAGATAAAATCGCTTTGCTCCGTCGAAATAGACCGAGCGAAAAGATCCACGTCCGATTGCTCATATTTATGAAGAACGCTCCAGATGTGTACTCCCCTCAATTCGGATGTGATAAACGAACGGTTCAGATCGATCCGACACGTCCGATGTCGATGCCGAACGCCCCTATTGCGTATCAATCTGACAAGAAAATAAACAACATAAATTTGATATATATATATGCCAATTGTCATGGCCAACCGACGGCTCAAACTTTCGTGAACGGACTATAATTACAGAATTGATGCAAACATGATTGTACTAAGTACAAGTTCACATGCACGAGATTTCCAATGAAACACAAAAATCTACAGTATAGAAACTACCCCATTGTTGCACTCCTCTAACTTCTTTACTCCGTTTCCGACTTGCGCATACTTAATACGTCTAACCTTATTATAGTTTTTGGGGAATTCAAAAATGCCTGCATAAGTTTGAATATCACTTCAAGAAAACCACTATCCTTATTTAAATCTCCGCACCGAAGTGTCTTTGGAATAAGAATTCAGTTTCAGTTTTATTGAGAGTGCAACTACTGGGTACTTACTATACTGTGTCTACGCTAGTGCTGCAATGGAAAACAAAAATGCACTCAGTTTGCACTAGTTTTAATGATTCCCGATTTTTTTTCATTTTTTATTTGCGCTCTTCACAAAACTTTGTATTTTGAATTGTTGTTTTAATTTCAGGTGAATCTCATTGGTCGCTTACAGCTAAGTACGGAAAGTTCTCAGATTGAGGATAATCAATCAATTGTGCAATTGAGAATATACAGAACACAAGAAGCGATAATAAAGATTTTGAAAATGCGGAAAAAGATATCAAATGCCGCATTACAGACTGAACTAGTGGATATTCTGAAAAATATGTTTATTCCTACCAAGAAAATGATAAAAGAACAATTAGAATGGTTAATAGAACATAAATATATGAAAAGAGATGATGATGACATTAACACATTTATTTATATGGCATGATATTGTTGATATTAAATAAATTGTATGTAAGTTTTCAGGTAATGATTCTCAATTTTTAATCATGAGTTTTCAATTTAAATTATGTATTTAGGGTTTTTAAAATGTAATTATTTTTTATATGTTTTTATTGTTTGTGACATCATCAAGTCTCAAAATCCCTTAGTGTTCAATTTATTTTCTCAGAGATTGATCAGGTTAAACCAAATATACTTGATAGGATGTAATTGACAAATAGTACAAACATTTACTCTATCGAATTGTTTGCAAATCTCATATCCATTCAAAAAATTCTAATAAACAACACGATCTTGTCCTGATAATAATTTAATTGTTTCATTTCATTTAGTGCTCTTCCAAAGATTGAAATTAAAGGGTTTTTAAGAATATTTTTTCCTTCATTTTGGATTCATTACTCTCTAATTGAGCTTCTGACATTAGTCAGGAGATTTTTTTTTAGATTCAACAAGAATTAATCAGGATAATTCTATGCAATATTTTCTTTTGTTGTTTCAAAATTTAAAAATTTGTATCTGTGCTTCTAGGGCACTATATTTTCTATGGAATTCAGTTACTTTTTTCATAAAGAAAATATGATAGATCCATGAATTTTTTGTGATCATAGTTTAATTCCAAAAATCAAAAAGTCATTTTGTTCATTTGTTGTAAATTGTAGACATCGTGGTTGATGTTTGAACTAGTAGATGTACTTAAAAACAGCATCCTTATTGCCTTTGGATGGAGTTTATTTGGCAAGCATACTTGAATAGAAGGCAAGTATGTATACAAATCTGTATTTCCTATAAGCCTTGTCACAAGGTTAATCATCAAGATTTTCAAATGAAAATCATTTTTTTTCAGTTTGATAAAGTACATCATACTCGAGAACTCCCAAGGGAAATTCGTAATATTATGCCCCCGCCAATATTCAGAGTATCACGGCAGTATGCGTTGGCTAACCTGGATTTTTATCTCGCGAAAAACACTGTAGCTGTTGTTTTTTCATACATGATGATAAGCAACGACTATATGGCAAGATTATGGGTTTATGCCAATAATAAAGATCCATTCGGAAGTGAAATATTCACCGGCTGTATATGGTTGGCTATCTTGTGTGCTCTGAGCTCTCTGGTAGACTTTACTTTTGATATATATCACAACTTCATCCTAGAGAGAAGTCTGGAAATGCCCATTTTGAGCTTCAAGCAGATGCTGAAGGAATCATTCATAAACTTTTTGATAATCGAAGTCTTATCTACAGCCATTGCAGCAATAATTGTTGCCATAATACAGTTTACAGGTCGCTATTTGTTCGTTATTTTATGGGGTGTATGCTGTGTCCTTCTACTTATTTTCACCCATTTGGCACACCTTATAGGGTATTTGCGTACTTTAGGCCTGGTAGAGTTTCCAGACATTGATTTGAAGCAAAAAATTGAAAATTTTTGCAGAGAATTAAATTTTCCCTTAGAGAGAATTGAATTATTGATTCAAAGTACATCGATGGACGAGCATAATTTGATATACTACTATGGAATGTTCAGGAAAGTTCTAGTGATTTCTGTGAATATCTTGCCTATCACAGGCATTGAAGAAAATCTGAATGAGGAGGAAATTTTGGCTCTAATCACACATCAACTTGGTCATTGGCACAAGAAGCACGATATCAAAAAGTTCCTTATTTTAGAAGCTGCGCTTTTGATGTGGTTTTCCTGTTTCATTTTTGCGTTTGAAAGGAATATTGTTTATGAAGCTTTTGGTTTTCCACGACTCAAAACCAGTACTCGCAGGTATTTTGATAACAATTCAATATGTGATGATGCCATACAATGTCTTGATGACATTCATTTTGATGTACTGGTCTAGATCTTATGAATATGAAGCCGACGTGTTTGCAGTGCAGCTAGGAATGAAAAATTCCTTGAAGAGAGCTTTAATTAAAATATATGTTGTTAATTTTCAATTTCCAGTTTTGGATTATTTATATAGCAAACATAATTTCCATTACCCTTCTCTGCTAGAAAGGATAAAACATCTAAACCAGTCCTCTTCTTTAACCTCCACAATATGATAATTTGTATTTATTTTTTCAAAATAGAAAATTATATTTAAATTTGTAAATTTCTTGACACCCACAGAAAAATATAAATATTTAACGATATTTTTGTATCCCGGACATCCCTATCGACAAAATATTATTTGGACATCCTTGAATTTGAAAATTCTATATTTTATTATTTTGTTCTGTGATCATCTATGGTGATCGCGAAAATTTCATTGATTTTCCGTTCTTACAATAATGAAGTGAAAATTTGTATTAATTTCGTAAAGTTTTCAATAAATATTCAAAATGATACTAATCGAACCATTAACACTAAAATACATAATTCTATTTTTCATCTGGATCGAATTTATATGGGAAACATACCTTTCTATCAGACAGGTGAGATGTTCAAAATATCTTTTCGGTTATCTTCTAATTTGAGTTTTTCCAGCATAAAAAAGTTCTGAGAACAGAACAGGTTCCAGCAGAGCTTCGTAATGTCATGACTGAAGAAACTTTCCAAAAAGCAAGACTGTATACTTTAGCTAAGAGTAGATTTGGATTTGTCAAAGATACATTTGCTATTCTAGTGTCCACTGTAGTTATTAATGTTAACTTATTAGCAGCCTTTTGGGAAACGTCCAGTGTGATTAGTCCCTACAGTAATGAAGTAGCAATAAGTTGCGTGTGGTTCTTCATATTGACAACTTTATCAACAATAATTGATTTACCATTTTCGATTTATTACACATTTGTATTGGAAGAAAAATTTGGCTTCAATAAGCAAACAGCTGGGTTTTTTGTATGGGATAAATTGAAGGTTATATGGTTTCTCAGATTTTCAGTATGGTGATAGCATCAGTTATTATAATTGTTGTGAGGAACACTGGTGATTATTTCTTCATTTGGTTATGGGCAGTGGTTTGCATAATCGCCTTGATCGTGCTTACTATTTATCCATCTGTAATAGCACCATTATTTGACACCTTTGTACCTTTGCCACAAGGAAAACTCAGGAGCAACATAGAAAAACTTGCCTCCGATCTTGAATTTCCACTGACGCATATTATGTGGTGGAAGGATCTAAGAGATCATCTCATAGCAATGCTTATTTCTATGGATTGTTTAAAGCTAAACGAATAGTTTTGTTCGATACTCTTCTAGCTAAGGATGATGGTAGTGGATGTGGGGATGAAGAAGTCTTAGCGGTTTTATGCCATGAATTAGGACATTGGAAGCACAATCACATTACTAAAAACATTCTGGTATTCCAGGTTAACCTCTTCCTACTGTTTTACATTTTTGCATTCATGTTTAAATATCCACCACTTTACTCAGCGCTTGGATTTTATAATTCTCAACCAGTTTTGATTGGACTCTTTGTGGTAACCCAGTTTATAATGATGCCTTATAACACGTTAATCTCATTTTTGATGACGTACCTATCAAGAATGTTTGAGTTCCAAGCAGACGAGTTTGCAGTTAAGTTAGGGAAAGCCGAATACCTTGAAAAAGCTTTAGTGCAATTGAACAAGGACAACTTAGGATTCCCTATTTATGATAATATCTATTCAGCTTGGCATCATTCTCATCCACCACTTTTAGAAAGATTAGAAGCCCTGAAACATCTGAAAAAAGAATAGAATGCTCATTGGTTTTTGTTTCTTGAAATTCGATATTCATATTTAAATTAATATTTATAAACTTTTGTATAAGCCATTTTTTAATGTATATTTGATCAAGAATTGTTTTGATGATAATTCAAGACTATGCAAGAATGTAATTCCTTCATGAATTGTAATGAATAGAAACAGTCTATTATTAATTATTTTTCACTATTGCTAGTGAATTTTGACACCATGTGAGAGTAAATAATTTCATACAAAAGTTAGTGTAGACTTTTATTTTATGTTCATTTAATAACCATTAATTATATTTATTTTATAGGATCACATACGATTCTTGAATAATTCGACATTCGTATAACTTCCGGATTTTTAATTAGCAAATTTGTTGCTTCATATTCAAAACTGAATTTTTTTTAGTTGATCTTGCTGCAGATCGAGTATACCTACTTAAATTTTTCATATAATTCAAAATTTGTGGAAAAAAAATGTTTCAAACTGACCCGAAAATATTTAACTCTTAGGTAGTCGGCGAACAGAAAATATATCAGGAAGTATAGTGACTAACGAAAAAATTTCCGATGTCAGGAAATGGAGCAGAAAACTTCGACATGCCTATTGTTAGGATATTTAACTCGAGAACCTGTCGATAGATGGCAGTAGCTATAAATTTAAAATGGTAGGCAACACGTAAAATGCACTAGAGCTGCGTTTCTGATTGCCCTCATTTTCGACATCAAGTTCCGAATATCCCGAGAAATTGTATTCTGCAAATATTTGTATCTTCATTCTTTTCCGAAAAATTTTTTCAAAGCAAGTTTTCAAGGAATATCAGCACAACCAAGATTATCTGAAACGATAACGGGGTTGTCTCTGACAACAATGCAATTATTTCCTATTTATCTTCAAAAAAATAATGGGATACTGGTATTCAAATGAAACGACTAAAAAACTTTGTGACATGCAATTATTCATCTCAAAACGTCTCAGTTAAGGGCCCCACTCACTTCGTTCTTCTCCGCCGTTTTTACCCGACGGTTAAAAACGTCAAGAGTCGGTAAAGACTGCAACGTCGGGTAAGTGCGCCGTTTTTAGCCCATACACTTCGTTTTTGCGGCAGTTTTACCGGACCGTTTTTAAACCGTCGGTAAAAACGGCGGAGAAGAACGAAGTGAGTGGGGCCCATTATATACAATTGCCTATTCGTTTTGAAGAGTTTCGTGCTCCTGAGTAACTCAAAAGCTCGAAATACGGCTTGCCATTGGTTGCACACCATCACTGGAACAGCTCAGGAGCACGAAACTCTTCAGAACGAATACTAAAAACGTCCATCCATGTATGATTGACATCCAAATTAAGTTGGTAATAGCTCATTCACTTTGTTGGTGCTGTAAATAACACTGACAAAAAATATATTCGACTTTTGACAATTTGTTCTGTTTGGTTTTGAACAAATATTTATTTTGATCAATTTGAACACTCATCAATTAGTTGATAAAATATCTTTCTTGTAGTTACTTTTTTGGAACCAGAATAGAGCTGAGTCTAGACGTTCAGAACATACTTCGATGTCAATCATTCTTGAATGGACTAACATATTTTCTCATTAGTTTTCTATATTAACAACAGCTTCGAACTAAAAATATTTGTCAATTTTTTTCGTTCCAGCTCAGTTTGTTTGTTCTCATGAATTTCTCAACTTTTGCAAATGTGAGAGTGAATACTTATGATAATAGAATATCACTTCAAGATTCTGCTTGCAAATTCAACTTCAATAAATGAACTTCAGAACTAGATCCAAACCCCAAAAGTTTTGGATTATCTTTCAACGTATCGTATAAAAGTTGTACAGTTAATGTGCCATCATACTTTCTTCTTTTCGAACTGGAATATGCGAATGCCAGTTGTTGTTCTACCCTCTCTAAAGATGGTTTCTGTCTGGGCACAAAGCTGTCATCATCATCGGCGACTTCCACCCTGCATTCCGCAGTGTCATCTATAACATTATTATAGTTCCTAAGGAAAGGGTCTGGTATTGGTTGGTTGAATCCATATTGTAATCTTTTATCACGTACTTTAAACCCTTTTTTTCTGGAGATCATAGCTGTGAGTATATTCTTCACAAACGTCTACAAATAAAAATAAAATGAACAAGTAGACAATTAGAAAACAAGAATGGAATCTTTATATTAACCATTGTCATTTGAATATTCAAATTCCATTAAGGCTACCATACTTTCAAATAAATTCAATTCATAGATTTTGCGTCCAAGAACGTCTGCATAGGCCTTTTCGGTTTAACCCGATCCCTAACCTTCCTGTTTGTTTACCTAACCCGAACATGCAACCTGTGTTCGGAAGTACGGTGCTATTAACTTGATCACTGACCCAGGTTGATTTAGCGTAACCCTACACGAGAGCAGGGTTGTACAGTCACCGCATGCGCACTGCAGTTTAATTTTGTTTTTGAAAGAGGCAGGAATTATTCTTCTACTCTTCTCCTTATAATTTCATATACACTGCTCAAAAAATTAATGCACATCTGAAAATCTCAATTTTAATGAAAGTTAAATCTACATTAACTTTATAACTTATTTTTTATGTCTCTCGGGAAAGTTTTGAACGAAACAAGACACATTAAATGGAAGAAAAATTCAGGATTTCACAGAATATTATGTGAAAGAAGAGAAATAAACAATTTTCAAAATACTGGAATGCTGATAAGTGATTTAATACTTGGTATTTCCACCCCTTGCGTTAATTACAGCTCGGCAACGACGGTTCATACTCAAAATGAGTGATGTTAAAATGTTTTGATCTAATCCTTCCCAAATTTTTCTGAGTTGGATTCCTAAGTCATTAAGAGTAGCTGGATGATTTTCTGAACTTCTCAGCCTTCTATTGAGGTTGGCCCAAACCTGCTCAATCGGATTGAGATCCGGACTTTTCACCAATGTATGGGGCAAATGGCACTACATGTTCTTCAAGAATGTTCCTTATACACCTATCAGCATTCATAGCTCCATTATCAACGACCACTAGGTCTGTGCGAGCAGTCAAAGATATTCCACCCCATACCATAATCGATCCTGCCCCGAAACCAGTAGTATTCAGGAAATTGCACTGAGCATATCTTTCATGTGGACGTCTGTATACAAGAGAACGTCGATCACAATGGTAGAGGCAGAATCCAGACTCATCTGTGAAGAGAAGTCTTTCCCAATCAGCCTCTTCCCAATGAATATGCTCTCTCGCGCCCTTCGATGGGCTGGGGTAAGAGCTGGGCCTCTTGCCGCGACACGAGGCCTTAATATTCTCTGAGGCGATTTCTTATTGTCTGAGTGCTAATTTGCACCCCATGAGTTTGCTCAAGCTGATTTTGAGGAGGCGAGCGGTTGCAAACTGTTCCCTCAATGAAGAAACTCTCAAGTAACGTTCTTGAATGGCAGTTGTTACCCGTGGTCTACCCTGTCCTGGTCTTCGGACATTCATATCTGTCTCCCTGAATCGCTGCAACATTCTGGACACACTTGTATGGGAAACTCCAAACCTTTCTGCAATTCTTGTGTATGTCCACCCTTCTTCTCGCAAAACTACCGCTTGGGCACATTCCTCTTGGGTCAAATTGTGTGTTTCGCATTGCATAGCGATCGAGTGTAGAAAATCAAACGAAAGAAAAACTTTTGATCACTAGAATTGATCGAGAACAACTGATTTCAGAATGGAGCCAATACATTCAAAATCTGATAATCTCATCTTTTTTTATTCCTGCTGGGAAAAACATCTGTATTGAAAAAAACGTTGAATGTGGATAACATATGCATGCATAATTCTAATAAAAATAATTATCATTGAGAACACCTTCAATTATAGAATAAATTTGAGATTTCCATAATGTGCGTTAATTTTTTTGCGCAGTGTATTATATTCCTAAAAATTATGGAAAGAGAAGAGAATTTGGCTCAATGTAAAATGTGTGGTTCCATGAGCCAAGAAAATAATGTGAAACAACTTCTTCCTAACTTTGTATACTGATTTTTCAGTGCTAAGCTACAGCTTTCTTTACTTCTTTAACATAGTTACTCAAAGATAATACTAAACATGGGAGGGCACACCAGAAACTATAAGAAAGATTTCACAAAAGCCAATAAATGCAAGCAAAGCTAGAGACAATCCGAAAATAAACTGGAACTGAAAAAACAATTCTTTACTTCTTCAACATAGGTACTCAAAAATAACATTAAACATGAAAGGGCACACCAGAAATTGTAAGAATGATTTCACAAAAGCCAATAAATGCAAGAAAAGCTAGAGACAATCCTAAAATAGACTGGGACTGAAAAAATAAATTCATAAAATATTTGGTTATGTTATTGATTTGTCTGACACTTCAAATCCTAAAACTGATGTGTTCGTATACTAAGAACCCGGTCCGTGATCCGAGTAGATCTGTCACGTGACCAAATGGATCGAGTTAATAACTCTGAGTAACTTTCCAAAAACGCCTATAATGCAGCTCCCTTTGAATCGATGCATTTTCTGTGACAATAAAAAAACTGTGAATCGGTTCAAATCAACTTACTTGGCAAGAATGCACTATTAGATCTGTAACATTAGAGTCAGCGCCCTGAAGACCGTTTTTCCCAAGCGGTGAGCGCTATCCTAGAAGATATCAGCCCCTGATCAGGCATGAACAATTCACAAGCAGCATACCTCACAGAAAAATCGCTTGGAACCATGTTTGAAGGACTTAGTGGTTGCACATAATCTGAGAACACCACAGGTTGAAAATGTCCTCTTTTAGATGAACTTTTGGAAGTCTTTCCATTTTCTGATTCAGTAGTTGCTTTACCACTTTTGTGCTTAGGAGATTCAGATTCGATAGTTTTGGTTATTTTTGAAGTGTCTGAACTAGTTTTTCAAGGAGGGCTCTGAGGAATCTGTTATGAGCTATGATTTGTTCTTCGTTCAAAAGTAACTTGCGAGCTTGTCTGTCAAACTCGTCTTTGTTGACTGGTGAGTTTAGCAGGAACCACTGTCTCAAAATTGCAAAGTATTCTTTTAGGAGATCTTCACTGACGACTGATTCTAGCTGACTCTCGCTTCGTTTAGTAAATCTAAAATATAAATATAGCAGTTTATTGAGCTAGTGATGATATAGAGTATAATATATAATAATATTTTTCAATTAAGGGAGCCTAAGTGGAATTAACCTACCCATTATAAATTATAGATATCATTCATGGGAAACAGAATTTTCATGAAAATTGAAATGTTTATAATACACATTTAGTGAGGTTAGAACTCCTGTCGCTGTCAAACAATTTTAAGCTGCATTCACACTAGACAAGTATCTAGGTCTAGGAACGTCAATAATTCTTGATGGACTATATCTTTATAATTTTGATGACTAGAGGGATTTTTCCTCGAGCTTACTACAACTTACTACAGCATACCATAGTTAACTTTACATATTTCTGCGCCGAGTAGTTAGAACCATGACGTCATAGTTAACCAGACCAGGTTACCATTATCTCGGCATCAAAGATTAAGGAGAAATAAAGATGGGAAACGAAGCGACTACGGTTACGCGAGCGCCATCTAGTGGTTCACTAGTAAACGTCCTGGTTAAAATATTATCATATGGGCCAGTTATAAAGGAAAAAACCAAACTGAAATGTTCTATGCAACATTTATCTTAGAATTTGAGGTTATTTCTGAATATGCCTTCGCTACAAGTGCCTTAACAAATTACAACAGCCTTCGGTCTTTTGAATTTTGTTTATTTTCAACTGTCAGAATGAGTGTTCATTATTGTGTTGTTATGAACTGCAACAACAGTAAAAATAATAACTAGGCATCACGTTATTTATTTTCCAAAAGACATGAAACGGTAAGTTTTTGAATTCTTTTTGAAACTACTAAACCATTTTTTTAAATTTATTTACGTTGTGTCTCAGAGTTGAATTTTTTCTGGTGTGTTTTTTCGTACATATTTCCACTCATGCCCAATATGCTTTGCCTCTTCTCTTACTGTGTTTTAATATCAATAATAATATTCAATGATTTTCAAGGGCTCAAAAATGGTTGGAATTTTCTGGACGGCACGATTTAGATTTGGGCGCAAAACAATACAGTATATGTAGTGAGCATTTCTCCCCAGAGAAATTTGAATGTGAATTTCCACGGAGATTATTATTTCCTGACAGTATTCCACACATTGGCGGACCTCGATTGGATGTTCTTCCTGTGTCCAAAATTATAATTCATGAGAATATAATGATTGCTCCACCTCATTTTTTCTATGATTTTTATTTGTATGTAGGTATATTCAACTAATTTTTTACAAGAATTCTTTATTGGGGCTGTGATTTATCATATTTATACTTATATATTTTTGTTATTCAATAATAGGAATTCATTATATTTATATTTGTACATAATATATTTATTTGTTTCATTTATATCTATAATTATGTCATATTTTTTATTTACCGAATAAAAAATTTCACAAAAAAATTTTTTCTTTCATTATAATCTGTTCATTTATGAGATTATCTCCATATTGGTTTTTGTATGAAAAATGAGTATAATATTATTCTTAAATATTTTACTCATTTTTCATTGAATAGCTAGTATAATCCCAAATTCTGCGTATGCGGAGAAACGGAAATCTAGATTCAAAATTCCCGCTACAAGTAGATTCTTCTTTTCTATATCTGTCTTCAGCGCCATCTAACATCTCACTAGTAAAATCTGGGGCTAAAATGTGGTCGTTTTTTAGTACTAGCGTAGTAGGCGCGTTTCCCATCTTCGTCGTCCCTTATCTTTGCTCGGCATAGTTTTATTGTCTGGTATACGAGAAATGTGAGGTTAGTGTAGTAGACAAAACTGACAGAACTTACTACACGTTACTACGAAGTTAACAATGACGTCATGAAGTTAACTAACCACACGGGTGTAGTAAGCTCGAGGAAAAATCCCTTAGATGTAGGCAAATTGTTAGGAGAAACAAGCCGTAAAACTTAAATTTTTTTTATTTTTTCAAAATCTATTCAGAACGATGATGTGATGAACTTTCAGTTACATTTAGGTGGCAACCGTGGAAATACTAACCATAGAGATTTGTTCTATGATACTAACCTAATGGTGGCAACATTGATATAGATTTTTTTTTGTGGTTGAAAACACAGATTAAAAAGAAATATTTTTCTATGCTTCAAATATTATGTCTATGATCAATAATTTCTGTGGTAGTGCGTTTTTTCCAAGATAAATCAAGCAAAAAAATAAAAGTTGAAGTTAATTAGTAAAAACATATGTTCTAATTATTTCTCATAATGGAGGATGAAGAAATTAGAGAATATTTTTGTAAAATAATCAAAGAAGACGAAGATGTATCAGTCGGTGTTTCAAGATCTATTCAGAACGATGATGTGATGAACTTTCAGTTACATTTTGGTGGCAATCATGGAAATACTAACATGGAGATTTGTTCTATGATACTAACCTAATGGTGGCAACATTGATATAGATTTTTTCTGTGGTTGTAAACACAGATTTAAAAAATTCCAAATATTATGTCTATGATCAATAATTTCTGTGGTAGTGCGTTTTTTCCAAGATAAATCAAGCAAAAAATAAAAGTTGAAGTTAATTAGTAAAAACATATGTTCTAATTATTTCTCATAATGGAGGATGAAGAAATTAGAGAATATTTTTGTAAAATAATCAAAGAAGACGAAGATGTATCAGTCGGTGTTGCTGCAATCAAAACACTTATGGAAATAATTAAAAAATCTGAGGCTTCTACGATTCAGGGTTTGGATGAAAACCTCAAACAAGCGATTGCTATCATGAAGAATTCAAATCACCCTGTTGCTGCCATTAACTCTGGTTGTGAATTATTCAGAAGATTTATTACTCTTGCTAGTTTAGACACAGATACATTTGAGGAATGCAGGAAAATCTTATTGAATAGAGGTAATATATTCATTGACAAACTAAACCAGTCAAGAAGCAAAATAGTGAGATTCACACAAGATTTCATTAGTCATCGATCCAAAATATTGACCCATTCGAGATCTAGAGTCGTCTTACAAGCTTTTAGAGATGCAGCAAAGCGAGAGATAGAATTTGAAGTATTTGTTACAATATCAGAACCTGACAAGGCAGGCCTTAAAATGTGCAAGGAATTAGTGGAGGATGGAATCCCATGCACTCCGATCTTAGATTCTGCAGTTGCTTATATCATGGAGCAAGTAGATTTTGTAATGGTAGGTGCGGAGTGTGTTGCTGAAAGCGGAGGAATTGTCAATAAAGTCGGAACGTTCTCCATGGCTGTCTGTGCTAAAGAACTGAATAAACGCTTCTATGTTTTAGTAGAAAGCTTCAAATTTTCAAGAATTTTCCCGTTAAATCAACAAGATATACCTAAGGAATATAAATATATTAGTCCTGATAAAATTACCGATCTGAAGAGAACTCATCCTTTGGTGGATTATACACCACCATCTTATATCACTTTATTATTTACAGATTTAGGAATTTTAACTACTTCAGGAGTCTGTGATGAACTAATAAGACTTTATCTATAATTTTTTTGTGATTGATGAAACATTTCGAAGCCCTATAAATTGTAATCTTTTAATTATTTTTCTTGTTGTTTGTCTTCTATTTGAATATATAATTTTTCATGTTTTTGTTCATTCTTTATGAATTCAGATAATCACTTTATTCAAACTTGCAAATATTGCGAATGAAATTTTCGCAAAGGTTCATGTTTCATGAAATAAAAAACAGAAATATAAACAACTGATCTATTTATAGAACAATAATATAATTTCTTCATTACTAAGTAGCATACATTTGACAAGAATCCATCAAAATATAATCAGTTGCAGAAAAACCAATCTCGACAAGTTGAGTACTGAATATTTTAAAAATTTTCATATAATTGTTCCCTCTAAATAGATTATCATCTGTTAAAATCTCAAATAAAATATATGTCAACTGAAACAACATCTATTTTAAAGATAATTTTACAAATAGGTGATTAAAAATGAGACAGGCTATTATGTTATAGGCATTCTCATTTTCAGCGTAGTATAGAAATACTGGAACTAAAATTGTAGAGTCCAGCTCGTTAAATTTACAAATTTGTCATAATTGTATATTATGCACAGAAAAGTTTGTTCTTCTTTATTTAGTATATATCAAATAGTCTACATTAACATTCGTTCTAATTCTACCGTTTTTATACAATTCATTTTTTGCTTTTAATATTCTCGATATCTCAATTTTATTCCCAGTGTTTAGGCCTCGCTTTTTCATTTCAAATGTTCTCACGTTTCAAAAATTAGAATTAAATCTATTTTATCTTCTTTCATATTTTTCCGTATGGATATGTCAATACTTTTCAATTTTGTTCATTTTTCTAAAAATTATATGTTCAAAATTAGGAAAAACTGAAGACCTAGAATAGATACCAAAGAATTCATAGGAAAAATGATAAAAAAACTAAAAGTGAAATAAACACTTTTACATATTGGTATGAAAAATCACATCATAAACATCCGATATTGAATGCATCAGAGAAATAATGTACATTTACATTAATCTCACCTTTCATCCTTTCAATTGTAAAAAATACGTATGATTTTCTAAAAGTGAAAATTGTAGTGGAAATGAATCTCCACTTTTTCATGATATTTTCTGTGAATTGTACCCACTTGTGGAATCAAATTAGATATTATCGAAGATTAAATATTCAAGATTCAGAGAAAAAATTAGGAGGAAGACACTTCAAATGAATTATATACTAACTAATTCACACACAAGATTTATGGTAACATCTGAATTCTATCAGAAAAAAATCAAATATTGGAGTGTGAAAAATACAAATGAAAAAAGGATACTGTATATCCTCAGGAAAACCACTGATGGGCTATTAAAATTATTTTAAACTTGAAAAAAGTTTTCTTCTGGGAAAATTTCTTCGAATTTCACTTTCTCGATTCCAAATCAAGGCCAGCCTCGACAACAATTTCAACAAATATTATATAAGTTCGCGAATAAAATCCAGATGATACAGAACTGAATAAGAGAGAGAAATTATATAGCTTATTGTCTTCCAATATTTTTCTTTACAAAAGAAATATATTATATATTTACATCGACTATACGACCCTTTCACAATAACAGGTCTTATTTACATATATCGTTAATGCTAGAAAAATATAAATCGAAAGTACACATTCAAAACTGAGGATGAATCTAGAAAAGTACAAAATCAATTGTGTAGCTCAATGAAAAGGTTCAACAGTTTTTTCAAGTCATCCGTATTATTCTATATATTCTAGTTTACAGGAATTCGAAATGTTTAATTCTCATATCTATTATGCAGCAATAATTTAAGAACATGCTCAAGTGATCGTTTTGATCTTTGCTGGGAAGGCTTATTTTTATAGTAGGATATTCAGATACACCTCTTTCTGCCTCTTTCTTCATCGACTAATTTAATTTTTTGAATTTTGTTGAGAGTTCCAAATCGAGAAGAATAAACATACGGGGTGTTACATAATAGTATGTCACAACTTGAGGGGGTGAATCTACATGTAATTTCAAGAAAAACATGTTATGTAAACATGGGCCCATGAAAGCTTCGTTACGGAGCTACAGGGTGTTGAAATTTCCAAAAAAATTGGTTTTTTCTTCATAACTCCTGCAGTTTTTGAGATATTCATTCCAAATTTGGAATGCGAGCTATTTTCAACAGTCTCCATCATTGCACGTCCTGAATCTTAACTAGAATCTACTGGGTGTTTTCTTTTCCGGAGCCATGTCTCCTTTTTTCCTCTCAAACTTTTTTGCGGTACGCCACTGATCAGCGTAAAATCAATTTTTGATATCTTCGTTCAATTTAAAACTTTTTTGACTTTTGTAATTTTTTCGTATCTCTAACCGTTTTCGAGTAAAAATTATTGAACGATTGTATGTTATTCGGTAAATAAAAAAATAATAGAAATACTCGATAGGTATGTCCAAAATTTTTCTTTATTTTGATAGCTCGTCATCTGAGACTCAACTAAAGCTTATTCAATATCAAACTAATAAGTTCAATCATTTTTTACTCAAAAACGGTTAGAGATACGAAAATTTACAGGAGTCAAAAAATTTTCTTATTTGAACGAAGATATCAAAAATCGAGTGGCGTACCGCAAAAAAGTTTCAGAGAGAAAAAGGAGACATGGCTCCGGAAAAGAAAACACCCTGTAGATTCTAGTTAAGATTCAGGAAGATCTATGATGGAGATTGTTGAAAATAGCTCGCGTTCCGAATTTGGACTGAATCTCAAGAACTGCCGGAGTTATGAAGAAACACAATTTTTTTTGGAAATTTCAACACCCTGTAGCTCCGTAACGAAGCTTTTACGGGCCCATGTTTATATGGACCTTTTTTCTTGAAATTATAAGTAAATTCATCCCAAGTTGTGACATACTATTATGTAACACCCTGTATATCTTTTAATTTCCATCTGTCCATTTAGATTTTCGCACATACTTTTTCAGTGAAAGCTTGTCGTTCTGTTTTAGTTCCGATTCGATATACACGGCGTTTGGTAATGGTCATTTCCAATGTTAAATAGATATCTATCCAATGATTAACTCAAAATTTCTGAACGTTTGAATTCGCTAAATGTAAACGGATAATCGCTATGATTTTCTGAGGGGGCAATCCATTGGTTTAGGCATGTAAGATGGCGGCGGTCCGTGCTAGTGGCAGCAACGTTGCCAGTTATGAGGATTATTCTTGTATTTGAAGAATCGATTGAATTACCTTTCGATTTGTTATATCGGGGTTCCACTATGACTATACAATTAAAATTAATTTTTATTAAGTCAATTCAAATGAAATAGCTTGCTTTAACTCTTTGTTGAACAGAAATGTGATTATATATATATTTATTTAAATAGTTGCGTGAGTGAATGTTTTCCTTGCTTATTAGTTCTTTCATTCCTTAGCACTTCGAACAAAGCAATAAATCAATTGGAATTGTTTTATTTCTTTCCATATAGTGAATATATCCTGAAAGTTATAATTGAAAAGATAACATTTATAAATTTTTTTTCACCCATGTGAAGAATAAAATATATAGTGCAATTATACATTATATTTCAAAATTACAATTTCTTTTCAAAAGAAATTCGTAAATCCCAGTTACAAGTCAACATTCGATTCCAAAGATATGGCTCTTGCTCAAATTCTGGCAACCAAAACGATGTCTGGCACTTACTGCGCATGCGTCATTCGATTGTCAACAAATCGCTGCCATCTTACATGCCTAAACCGATGGTTTACCGAAAAAAGGCAACGTCAACGTAACCTAAAATTTCCTCGAAAACATGAATTCATCTACTAGAGTTGCTAGACTTCAAACTCTCAACAAAGAAAAAAGATGATATCTAGTCACAAGGCTATTCATGAAGATATGCCATTTTTCCGAAATGGAATAAAAGGTTATGTGATACCCTCTAAGGCGGTTATTGAAATTTCGTCAGATTTAAGTACAAAAAACCGAGTGCTCTGTTAAATAGTGACGAATGGTTTAGATCAAAATAAATATTTAATCTTTTTCAATGCCGGTTCAGAGTATCACATTTCACGTAAAGATCAATTTTACATTTAATGCCAACTTGACGGTTTTCGCCAAACAAAATTGACAGATATCTGAAAGATTAGAGTGCAAAACGCAAAAAGTGAGGTTAGAATTAGACTTGGATTGTTGCTCATGGAACTTACTATGAAATTTCGAAGCATTGTTAATAGAAATAGAAAATTTCATCATCCAAATATAAGACCAAATTTATAAAATAAGATATGGAGTAGCGAACTTAATGAATATTTATCGACAAAAGAGGTACTCTACTGAATGAATAAATTTCTATTTTTTTTTTTTTGGGAAACGGAAAGAAGTGGAGAGTTGATAAAGCACCTCTGGTGGTTCTGAATGTTCTATATTTTATGGGTATAACAAGTTTCATTATAGAGAATAGACCTGTTCTTCGAGTAGCCATAACCCACGAACCACTCCGAATATTTTATGATTTTTGGTACGAACGTTTATACTACTTCTACACAAGCGACCTGACTGTTGGTCACTTTGGAAATCCAGGTCTGGATTAATAAAAATTTCATATGCCTTCGCATCACGAAAACAATGTTCGAATTTTCGAAATACGATTTGATGTTTTGAATTAGCACAAAAAAAACTGAAGCGAACTAAGTACTTTTATTTTCGCGCATTTCTTCGTCTACTATAGTCCGTTCACGAAAGGTTGAGCCATAGGTTGGCCATGGAAATTGACATATTCCACTGTGTATACTAAAAATTTTAGGTTATGTTATTTATTTTCTTGTGAGATTGATACGCAATGTTGTCAATATTGCATAGAGTTCTCTGATAACTGGCAAGCTCGTCGAACGAGGCCGGGTACATTCGGCAACGTTGACTTTATTTTATATTATGACAACTGCCAACTTCAGATCAATGAACGAACGCCTATTATGCGCTCAAACTTTCGTGAACGGACTTATCTTTTAACTCCAAGAAAGTTGAAGTGCGTGTGGTTAGACACAACTCTAGGCAAAATGGTTGCAAAATACGCATGAAGTAAATATCCATGGAATTCTTGAAATTTAAACCAATTTCTGTCATTTTGAGTGGCGAATTTGCGTTAATCATTTGCATTAACAATAGAAACAATGCGAAATAAGTGGAATAACTGAAATAAGATGGGTCATCACTTTGACGAACTGAGATTTTTATTGGAAATACTGAAAGGTGGCATCAATTTTCGTTCATGGAGTCGTAACATACGAGCAAAACTACATTCACCGGCAAAATAATCGATCCACTCAAAAAATCGATGAAGTTTGTTAATTCATAAATATATTATTTCAAGTCCGATTCGATTAATTTTCTTTCAATTGTAGGTATATTCATTCTTAATCAATCAACAGTTTTGAATTCCGAGAAAAACTCTGCGTAGGCACGTCATTTTATACAGGGTGAAACAAAATCTGTTTTTTACTTAAATTTTAGAACCACCCCTGGTGTGTTCCATTTGTTTCACCGTGCGAATTCTTATTCCATCTTGACAACACATCTTCCTTGACAATTAATTCTCATTCATACCAATATTCCATTTTTGTCAAAGATACTGGTTTCAGTAAAACATTATATTTCGCTAAGGCTACAAACAGTACTTCAACAAATTCAACTTAAAATTCTGACCTAATGAAAATAAACTGAAAACTCAGTCAAAAACATAATGTGTTTCCTCTCAGACGCAGATAATAGGTGCAATTCGTCTCGGTATGTTCTTATTAAGGTTTTGATCAATTAGAGCATCACTGAGCTGCTGAAAATTTTTAGTAGTTAGTATGCGAGATCGAATTTTCCTCTCAAGAGCAATCAAACATACATGTTCAAATCTGGCCAGTTGAATGCTTGGATATCACCCTCTGCTAAATTCTCCCTGGCAATCCTAGCCACATGCGGTTGATGCGGTCAGGCATTATAAAGCATTAGCACGAACAACATACATACATACGGAACAACATGTCACGCTAAAACTTCTCTTGTTTTATGTTTTCACTTAGTTTTCGGTTTATATTCATAACGTTCGGATTTAAGGTTGAATCTGTGGAAGTACTTCATAGGCATAGCGAAATTGTGGAGTTCAATATTGCTCTGAAAACCCTGTATCTTCAACAAAATGGAGCTATAGTTATAAATGTAGAATTAAACTGTCAAGAGAAGATGTGTCTTGATAATGAAATAAATAAACACACGGTGGAACAACTGGAACACACCAGGAGTGGTTTTAAAGTTAGAGTAAAAAAACAGGTTTTATAAAATAACGTAGACCGAGTTTTCTGGAAATTCAAAACTGATGCAAGATTAAGGATGCACATACCTAGAATTGGAGAAAAAATCAATCGAATCGGACATATTATGAATCAACAAACTTCATCGATTTTTTGAGTGGATCGATTATTTTGCCGGTCAGTATAGTTGTAGCAAATTTTTTCATAAAAATTCACGATGTATACCTTCAAGTAAACAATTACACCTACGACTTTCTAATTATCACAACTAACTTTTCATTTGAAACCCAATTTTTCATAATTGGCAAAAACCCGTCCGCAGGCCGTATTCATTGACTACGAAGTCTACATTTAGACTATACTGAGGAAATGTACAAGTAGAAGAGATTCGACAACGCGAACCGTTCACAATTGGTACCATTTTTTGTCCCTGTATTTGAGCATGACTTCGTGAGCGGAAGAAGAGAAGGTTTCTGCCTCGTTGCGCATGCGCTCAGCGCTCTCCTCAGCCTGTTCAGCCTTTCGCCTCGTTCGAGCATCAGCTTGTGCGCTCGGCACTTCACTCGTTGCGCTGGTTACCCTGTTGCCCATGTCTTGAAGGTTGCCAGGGATATGCTTGGCCACCGATTTGTTCGCTTTGCCGCTGGATTCTCCAACTGTGAATGTTGAGAAAAAGATGAAATATTGATATAAAAAGTTCCATCAACTGGAAATGGAAGCTCGTACGTGAAACACTGTTGAAGCAATGAAAACCCAAGAGCAACTCTGTCGAAGAAGAAGTCACTGAAAGCTTTCTATTGCCTGAAATTTTCCGGAATACTTCAGTTGCAGTCTAACACCTGAGCTTCTATCCAAACGAACCATGATACTACTCACAGCACAGAATATACAATATACTACTTCAAAGATGTAGATTTTATTACCATGCAATCGAAGTCACTAAAGATTATTAATCTCTTGGAAGTAACTTTAACCACCAGAACATACAATTTACCTTAGAGTTTAGACTAGAGAAGAAAGAGGTCGAGTAACGCTGAACGTCTTTATGAAGCAATATGCCACATAATGAGATGGACCATTGGCGAACCTTTTATTTCATAAACACAATTATTTCATAGAGAAATTTATTCTATACTCCATTAAACAACTTCAAATGATATTGAGCAGAAACTACTTGAAAATAAGGTTTATTTTTCCACAATAATGGCGGCCACTAAAAACGAGCTTCACTTTGGACCTATGTGAAACGGCTATGCGTGGCTTTCCCTTCACTAATTTAAGCATAAAAAAGGTGTCTACTTTAAAAGTGGACAAACTTCGAGAGGTTATTTACAAGTGATTTGCAACAAAAATGTCATGTAACACATGGTCGAAATGTGGACGGTTATTCTCAATTTAACATTTGATTTCACGAAATATATTTGAGTTTTATCTGAAAAGATCATTATTCAGTTTTTCTTGTAGTCTCATAAAATTGGCCACATATTCGGAAAGAGCAATAAATTTGCTACAAGATGAGAGAGTTGTTTGCAGAAGAAACCACCATTATTGCGGGCGGGTGTGTAAGGAGAAGAATATCACGATTCTGAAGTTAACAAAATTAGTCCTATTTTTCCAATGGGTTTATCGATGAAATATTAATAATATGCACACGCTTCCTCTTCAGTAGAAAATACCTCATTTAGTGTACTTTCGATGACATATCAACTTTTGTGCTAGCTGATCATTCTCCGCTATAATATCATGGCTAACATGATAACAACGAAAAAGTCTAAAAATTCCGAACCTAAATTCGCTCTATGTTGAACCTCTTCGTGGTTGAATCTTAGTGTAATTTTATGGAAATCATCAATTCATCTGTTATCTGAGACCAGACTTACATTTTGTAGTTGGTACCAGAATAATTCAGGAGAGTGGGGGCCATAGGATATTAAGGACTGATGTTGTCACTTTCTCGAAATCAGGTGTGATTAATTATGAAACAACTATGTATGGTAGAGAAAAAAACCCTCATGCGACTATTGTTTCTCATTTCCAATGAGTTAACATGAGGTTTGGCAGTCATGAGAGGAGAACTTTTTGGACCGACCGATCATTTTGATGCTGGAGAATGCATCAGATTGATCCAGAGGAACTTGATAGACATATTCGATGAAATGCACCTGTCTAATAAATAAAATGTCTAGTTTCAAATGAATACAGGGTGTTCCTAAATTGAACGTACAAACGAAAAGGGGAGATTCCTTAAGTGGAGTTTGAGAAAAAAAAGTCCCATAAAAATGGGGTCGCAAACATTTCGTTTTCGAGTACAGAGTGTTGAAGTTTGAATTTTTTTAAGTTTTTTTCTCATAGTATCTACACTTCACAAGATATTCAAATGAAATTTGGCATAGATATTACATTTGAGAGTTTCTACCAGTGACATGCACATTTCGATAGAGATCTACAGGGTGATATTTTTTCTGAACACTACCACATGTTCTTCTGCAGAAACTTTTTTTTGGTGAGCAACTGTTAATTTGAACAAAATGTAAAGAAGCTTTGTTCTTATACTAAACTTTTCGGTCTCTTGTAGTTTTGTGTCGTATCCACCAACGATTTCGAGAAAAAAAAAATTTGAACGATTCTCTCGAAATCCTCGTGAAAATCCAAATTATGATGGGAAGGCCACTTGTAAGCTGCGGTGAATGAATTCAGTGTCAGTTTTTATGGAAATTTCTGATCTATAGCGATGATCATAAAGATTCGATAAAACTCATTAATCAACACATGTTTTTGATTAAAACTTTAAAACCCTGTATCTCGGAAACGAAACGTTTGCGACCCCATGTTTATGGGACTTTTTTTTCTTAAACTCACCTAAGGAATCTCCCCTTTTCGTTTGTACCTTCAATTTAGGAATACCTGTATATTGCGATACAATGGATTGGAAGATACGGTCAGATGGCCACCGAAGAGCCCTGATCTTACGCCTTTGGATATTATGTCTAGAATACTTTGAAAGAGAAAGTATATCTAAATCGCTTCCAGACTCAGAAGGATCTCATTAACAGAATAAAATTGTGTTGTGCAGAAATGCGTCAGAAACGCTATGAATTTTGTATGGTGCAGATTCAGTACGAAAACGATATTTCAAATGTATTGAAGAGGGATGCCCATTTCTTCGTTGTTATTTCAGTTCAAGATGAATTGATGATTTTTCATAAAAACTAAATTAAAATTCGTTCGCGAAGAGCATCGAAATAGAGCAAATTTAGGTTCAGAATTTTTAAACTTTTTCGTTGTTATCAAGTTAGCCATGATATTATAGCGGAGAAATGAGCAGCTAGCACAAAAGTTGATATTTCATTCGAAAGTGCACTAAATGAGGTATTTTTTAGAAAGTTTGTGCATCATTATTAATATTTCATCAAAAACCCATTGGGAAAATGGGACTAATTTTGTTAACATCAGAATCGTGATATTCTTCTCCTTACCACGCCTGCAATAAGAGTGTTTCTGCAGACTCTCTCATCTTGTAGCAAATTTATTGCGCTTTCCGAATATGTGACCAAATTTGATGAGATTACAAGAAAAACCGAATAATGATCTTTTCAGAGAAAAAAAACTCGCAATATTTCTTGAAATCAAGAAATGTTAAATTGAAGAATACCCGTCAACATTTCGACCATGTGTTATATGACATTTTTTGTTGCAAATCACTTGTTAATAACCGCTCGAAGTTTGTCCACTTTTAAAGTAGAGACCCTGTAAATTGCTTAAATTAGTGAAGGGAAAGGATACCACGCATAGCCGTTTCACATAGGTCCAAGTGAAGCTCGTTTTAGAGTGGCCGCCATTATTGTGGAAAAATGAACCTTATTTCATGTAGTTTCTGCTCAATATCATTCGAAAGTTGTTCTAAATGGAGTATTTGAATGAATTTCTCTATGAAATAATTGTGTTTAAGAAATAAAGGTTTTGCCAATGGTCCATCTCATTATGTGGCATATTGCTTCATAGAGACGTTCAGCCTTACTCGATCTTTCTTCTCTAGTCTAAACTCTAAGGTAAATGAATGTTCTGGTGGTTAAAGTTGATAATCTTTGGTTACTTCGATTGCATGGTAATAAAACTTGATCTTTATAGTTAGTATATTGTACCTATATTCTGCGAGTACTGAGAGTAGTGGGAAAGTGAGGGTAATACGATCCCTAAGAGTCAAATGATCCCCCGCCGTAAATCAAAAACAGCTTGTACCATCTATCCAAAATACACATGAAACATGTTCCCTGCGCCCCTGCGAGTTACCTGTAAAATGTCAATGCGGTGCGAGTGCTTGGCGTAATTTTATTAAAAAATAATCAAAAAAGTGTGGCTCTGATCTAAGGTAAGCAGGTTTTTGGACTTTCGTTTTTTTTACATGTAAGTGTTTACTGAATGTTGTTTTATTTGCGGGTATTAGTAGCAGTTAGCTAATATTTAAGCCATTCGATCATCGCACGCGGTATGTGAAGATTTGTTTTGATCGATATTTGTAATTTGGTATTTGGGGTGAAATGATCCTTTCTGTGTTGTCTAAAATAATCCCTGAAATCATTTTTACCCCATTAATAGTTTTTGTTTACAGATCAGGCGAGAATTTATAAACGTAAACTAATCGCCAAAAGAGACCTGAAGAACATATGCAAAGGCATTAGAGATGATATGGCTTACAAAACCGCGAGGAAGAGAATTTGAGGTCCCTGTGATGGTATTAGAAAGAAGAGCCAAAGGTAAAAATAAAATAGCTGTAGGCTCAGCTAAAAAGTTAGGTAGCAAACAAACTTTGTCAACCTGGACACAAGAACTGGAACTTGTTGACATGGAGTCCAGAATAATATACGGGCTGACCACTCAGGAATTCTCACCTCAGCTCACCAAAAATGGCAGAAAGAAAAAGAAATAATTTACCGCATCAATTTTCCGAAGCTGAAGGAAAGCTGGACTTGAATGGCTTCGTGGATTTAGACGTAGATATCCAGACATTACAATGCGTGCGCGAGGTTTTAATAAGAATGTGGTGGATGACTTTGAGAAACGCCCAAGAAAAATATTATTTTTCAACCCATCGAATATTTTTCTTTTGTGTGACTTGCGTACTACTTAAATTGTTATGAACAATACATATATTATTCAAATAAACAGCAGAGTTTATTATTTCAAGTTTATTTGATATTTTAAAAACCACAGTACAAAATGATCCCTTGGATCATTTTGCCCCTACCCCAGCGATCATTTTATCCACAGGGGTGTATAAAATGACCCTTTACTAAACTTTAACAAAAATATGTAATACAGAAAAACTACATAGATTGAAATGAAAAATAAGTAGGCAGATACAAAGTAAGTAAAAAATTCACTACCTTCAACAATTGAAATCTTTGCGGTTTTGCCTTCAACTTTAGCCACAATTGAAATTTTCCTTAAGGGGATCATTATACCTCACCTTCCCCTATCATGGTTCGATTGGATAGAAGCTCAACTGTAAGACTGCACGTATTCAGTTCAATTTTACAAATTATCTCTAACAAAAGGTTAATTCATATTGAAAATTAGATAAATTCGACAAAAGAGCCGCAACTCTTGAAATGCATGAATGTTTGACTTACATAGTTCTTCTCTATCTAATGTCGAACTCCCCCTCCAAACAGACTTTGATAAATCCTTCTTTGGGTGGCTCTGGCATTTCTTTAGATAGGAATATTTCACCAATCATATCATTGAACGTTGAGCTGCAAAGAAATATCAAGAAGTTTTAATTACACTCGGAGAAATATTTCAACATTATATTCGTTCATGGTGGAGCAAAAATTTTTGTATAGGACTAGAGATTGATACTCAAATTTGAATGCAAATTCGCAGCACGGTCGGAATAATATTCTGGAATAATTCGAAAACTGAAATATGTAAAAACTTGACAATTGAAAAAATCAAATTCTACAGTTCTGATAGTACTCGTTTAAGTAGAACGAGCGTTCAAAAGGGATCCCAAAACACCAAAACTGTTTCCTTTGGCAATCCATACATAGGTTTCAGCTCACCGTAGTTATACGCTAACAGAAACTAAATATTGTTTTCATCATTTTGTTTATTATTCGACAATACAGTATAACCTCTATTGTTCGGACACATATGAATCCGGACATCCAATTATCCGGACGCTTAATTTCAAAACCCTTAATCGGATGCTTCTCTATAATCCGGACGCACATAAGCCACGGCGTTTGAAAATTAAACTATTACTTCGGAGCTACTTTCGTCCTCGTTCAAGGACAAATGCAAGGAGGGGTATCAAACAGAACACCTATGGATGGCCATTTCGTCCTTATTAGGCACAGGATAGCTCTGAAGGATACAAGCGAAGGCATTCTTGTTTAAGGTATTATATATACCGAAAACGCCATCTTCAGTTCCATACGATAACCTTCTTCCATAGCATGAACCTTGAACGAAGGAGCGAAATGTTTACCATTTGTCGCAATTGACTGAAGCGTTCTTGCATATCACAAATTTTACGTCTTCAGTCCAAAACGTATTCTCGTGCATTTGAGAATTTTAATTTCCTGTTGCTTTTTGGCGCTCTTTCTACTTAAACGAGTGCTAAATCGTTTTGCCCAAATGTCTGTAATTTTCGAATTTTGAGCCGAAATTGTCTCAAACGTTAGACTACCTGATGATAATTCGTGGTCAAATTCAATTCTGCCCGTGGTGCCGTCCGGTCGTCCCATTAGCACAATATCTTTCGAAGGGGTTGTTCTAGAAACTTGAAATTTTCAGGATGAATTCGGGTCCCAAATGGCTGGATTAGGTTCGTTAACCAGCCAAATCGTACAGGGTGTTCCATAAATATGGCCATTCGAAATTTTTGTTCCTCAATTTCTCAGAAAAAACGAAACCGATTTAATGAAATGTTACGGCCACTGCAAGGTGCTCATAACAAGCCTCATGCAGATTTTGTGGCCATAGTGTGAACAGAACCATAGAAAATTCAATTGAATATTGACAAAAAAGAAACTTTATATTTCAATAAAAAGATATCTCCGATTCGAATGAAATTTCTTCTGTGAATAAAGATATACTGAATCTTCATGCAAAATATTGTGGCCATAGTGTTAACAGAACCATAGAAAATTCAATTTGAATATTGAAAGACGAATCTTTATATGTATTTCCATAACAGAATATCCGATCGAGTGAAATTTATTTTGAGAATGAAAAATAATAAACTGAATGTTCATGCATGCAAATTTCAGGAGGTCGCATCATCAGAACCATAGAATTAAATTTTTCAATTTTATATTTTTTACATATTTATTTTCTGAATTAATTTTAGAATAAAATTCCGATTGTAACGAGATTATGCATTTATATATTTGGTATCAATCTCAAATCGCATATAAAATTAGAAGTAATAGTCTTATCTTATATATTCTCCACCAAGACGAACGCTCAAAAGCTCCTGCTCATCAGGAACCTTTTACTTTTTGAATATCGATTTTCATTTAATAGACAACCTATAATATTATTCTATTTTTTCTATAATCCGGACAAATAGAAAATCCGGACAACCACCTCGCCATCATTATCCGGATTAAAGAGGTTGCACTCTCTATTCTCATTCTTTACGTCTTTCAATAGTTGACTATAATATAGTCCAACTATTATACAACATATTATGTTGTATAATAGTTTGAATCCTATCCCGAAAGTCTCTAATTTATTTTAGTTGTGGGTCAAATGGATAATATAATGGCGGTGAGAACCAGTGCGCAAAATATCAACAATATCCTATTAAAAATGAAAAATAACAAAAACACTCACCAAAATTCAGTACACAAATGGTGAAATTTCTGAAGTTCTGAACGGTGTCGCCAAATACAGAGACCATGACCTCTATTGCTAAAGCAGAACGTTCTAGCAATCCTAAAAAAAATCGACAATAAGTAGATGCATTCGTTTTGTGATTTTAATGGCATAGGGCAAAGGTTTTCGTGCAGGGGTAAGTACTTTGAACCTTCAACTAATAATACGAAATTGAGTGTACCGGGTTTTTCACTATAATTTTTTGACCCCCCCTAACCTTTGTTACTAAAGGAGATACAAAAAAATGTTTCCGTATAAAATTTTCACGAATCAACTGAGGTTTTTTGATATGAGTCCAGAAACTGAAATATATACAGGGTGACCAACATATTGATGCAACTTCATTTTTCAAATGGAACACCCTGCATATTTTTCCATATTTGGTTAGCTCATTTCCCCCTGATTTCGAATATGTAAAATATTTCGGCATTGGATGTACCCGATTATTATTATAATCAACTCCGTTATTATGCGGGCCGGAATGTTATAAATTCCAACTCTACCCAACTCTGTGACTACTTTCAGTTTTCGTGGACTTAACCCCACTCGTTGTTTCTATCTTTCAGAGTTGCAAATTTCAAGAACCATCTGGCATAGCGTT
Source organism: Propylea japonica (assembly GCA_013421045.1). NCBI lineage: Eukaryota > Metazoa > Arthropoda > Insecta > Coleoptera > Coccinellidae > Propylea > Propylea japonica. Next base: position 2,970,452 of record CM024244.1, read on the forward strand.
GGAAGTTCGTGAATATTAGGTGGCCAATTTGATCTTTGGATTGGTAATGGCGCCCTATTTTATGACCACCAAATATTCTCGATTCACACGTTTTTGTAGCCCTTTCTGAAGGAAAAAATTTACTTCAGCAATAATGATAATCAATGAAAGCGGAGAATAATATTAATATATAAAATCAACCAATATTAAATCCATAATTCGGAACTAATCCCGTCAACGCACAAAGAATA
>CM024244.1:2970781-3120174 GCA_013421045.1 Propylea japonica
ATTAAAATTACCGATATTACACTTCAGTGTATAATCATCATAAGGGTACATTATTGTAATAACTAATCAAAGAAATCTGAAATATTTATTATTTGGACCGTAATTTCGTTCACAGAACACTAATATACAGAGTTCGTTCTTCATCACTTCGTTCAAGGAACGTCTATGTTTCAATAAAAATTCGAGCACAGATGGCATAGAATTATATTATCAAATCAAATATATATGTTCTGTGATCAAATCCAAAAATTATGGAATAAAAACAAATATAAAGCATTATATGGCAGAAGATATTTTAAATCGTATTCGTCATCATGCAAGAAATCCTGATTTGTTGATAACCTTGGAAATGTACAACGAAGCTTTGATAAGATATGTGTTCTCCCATTGGAAATAAAACATTAGAACAATTGGGTATGACCGCACAAATCGTGAGATACATGATTTGTTTGATCGTGAATTGCAACGTGAGCAGTAGTTCAATTCTAATGATTTACGTTTATTTATACAATCGAATATAACCAAACTGAATATTCAAGAAAAACATGTATATGACATAATCATTCAAGCCGTTTCCATAATGCAGGTGGATTACATTTCTTGGATGCACCTGGTGGTACAGGCAAAACTTTCGTTGTATCATATATTTAGCGACTATTCGATCGAAACAGAAAATTGCATTGGCACTTGCATCTTCGGGAATTGCTGCTACATTATCAGAAGGTGGTCGGACCGCACACTCTGCATTGAAATTGCCATTGAATGTACAGGGTGATTGAAACTCCAAATTGGATATTTCGAGAAATTCTGCTATGGCAATAGTTCTTCGATCAATGTCAATTATATTTTATGGGATGAGTGCACAATTGCGAATAAAAATTACTAGAAGCATTTAATCGAACAATGCAAGATTTACAGGGTGATCAACAGCTTTTTTGTTGGAGCTCTGTATTGCTGTCAGGAGACTTCGTCAAACATTGCCTGTCATTCCTACTGTTGATGAAATAAATGCCTGTTTGAAGTCATCAGTTCTTTGGAGATATTACGAAAATTGACACTGAATATTGATATGCGTTTTCAACTAAATAATGATGCAACTGCCCATGAGTTTCAAAACAATGTTTTAGAAATTGGTGATGGCAAATACAAATCGACAGCACCAACGGACTGATCACCATATTACTGGTAAATCAAAGGAGATGAAGTGTGTTTTTGATACGCGTATCCCTATGATTCAACGGATATGCCATTTGAATTAAAATGGTTACAATATCCCGTGCGTTTATCATTTGCGATGTCCATAAACAATGCCCTAGGGCAACACTTCCGTTTGTGGTGTGAATTTGAAGGAATCATGTTTTTCACATGCCAACTTATGTTGCCTGTTCCAGAGTCGGTACTCCAATTGTTTATTTATTCATGCTGAAAAGGGAAAAACAAAAAATATTGTTTATCCAAATGTTAGACTAACATCTACCATAGTGAGAGTACCCAATTCTTTTTAATTTTTTAGTTTTTCTACTTTTTGCAGTCTTCATCATTTAGAAGGCATTGGCAATTGGGAATCGCACAACGTCTTTAGAATGTTTAACTCGAATGAATATAATATAGTTTTTACCCTTTCTCAGTTGAGAAATAACATTAAATAGATATTTTTGTTTATTTCTGATAAATATAATATAAACATTTACATTATGTTTTTGTAGTGGCTTTTGATGAGCAGTTCCATACATTCGAATTAGACTAAGTAATAAATTTTATTTTTTTGTTATATTTCTAAGTTTATTACTATGCCTTATACGTAGCGAAGCACGTACCGAGCAGCTAGTCTTAATATATATATTTCTTGTGTGCGTGTGTATGTGACTGAACTCCTCCTAAACGACTGGACCAATTTTGATGAAATTTTTTGTGTGTGTTCGTGGAGATTCGAGAATGGTTTAGATTCACAAATCAGCCCGAAAGGTGGCGCTGCAGTCGGTATCTAGGTTATTTATAATTTATAAGGCAAGAAACGGTTGCCGGATCAGCTAGTAAATATTTAAAATCTATTTCCTTTTCCGAATATTTCTCTTAGCAGATTTATTCACAACATCTATATGTTTACAACGCTTGTGTGAAAGTCCATATTTTTATAATAAAAATTCCACTTTGATTATCAATTTTCATAACTTCAACTTTAACATAATATAGGCAAATTTTCTTAGATTCTCTCAAATACTTCAATAATTTCTTCACAGCATTACAATGTGTTTCGACTAACTAGACTTACAGCAAACATGATCTGGTCTACTTACACAATATGCTAGATTTATTAGTGAACCAACAACTTCTCTATTTGGAACATTTTTTTCAACATTTCTAGTATTCATTTCTAAAATGTACTGCGCAAAAAAATTATCGCAAATTCTGAAAATCTCAATTTAAATGAGAGTTAACTCTACATTGACTTTATAACTTATTTTTATGTTCTCTCGGGAAGGTTTTGAACGAAACAAGACACATTAAATGGAAGAAACATTCAGGGTTTCACCAAATCTTATGTGAAAGAAGAGAAACAAACAATTTACAAAATACTGGAATGCTGATAAGTGATTTAATACTTGGTATTTCCACCTCTTGCTTTAATTACAGCTCGGCAACGACGGTTCATACTCAAAATGATGATCTTAAAATGTTCTTCTAATCCTTCCCAGATTTCTGAGTTGGATTTCTAAGTCATCAAGAGTAGCTGGATGATTTTCTGAACCTCTCAGCCTTCTATTGAGGTTGTCCCTAACCTGCTCAATCGGATTGAGATCTGGAGCTCTTGCTGGCGATTCCATTCGAGAGACTTCAACCTCTTCAAGGTACTCCTGAACGATTCGCGCACGATGGGTTCAGCATTATCGTCCATAAAAAATGAAATGTTCACCAATGTATGGGGCAAATGGCACTGCATGCTCTCTTTCCTAATCAGCCCCTTCCCAATGGATATGCTCTCTCGAAAAATCCAAACGCGCCCTTTGATGGGTTGGGGTAAGAGCTGGGCCTCTTGCCGCGACACGAGGCCTTAAATCATATTCTCTGAGGCGATCTCTTATTGTCTGAGTGCTAATTTGCACCCTATGAGTTTGGTCAAGCTGATTTTGAAGGAGGCGAGCGGTCGCAAACCGTTGTCTAAACGAAGAAACTCTCAAGTAACGTTCTTGAATGGCAGTTGTTACCCGTGATCTACCCTGTCCTGGACACACATGTATGGGAAACTCCAAACCTTTCTGCAATTTTTGTGTATGTCCACCCTTCTTCTCGCAAAACTACCGCTTGGCCACACTCCTCTTGGGTCAAATTGCGTGTTTTGCTTTGCATAGCGATCGAGAGTAGAAAAACTATTGATCACTACAATTGATCGAGAACAACTGATTTCAGAATGGAGCCAATACATTCAAAATCTGATAATCTCATCTTTTTTTATTCCTGCTGGGAAAAAACATCTGTATTGAAGAAAAACGTTGAAAGTGGATAACATATGCATGCATAATTCTGTTAAAAATAATTATCATTGAGAACACCTTCAGTTGTAGAATAAATTTGAGATTTCCATAATGTGCGTTAATTTTTTGGCGCAGTGTAGTATGAGGGTCTAAAGGAATACTATTACCATATGTATTAGTCATATTAAATTTTATCAACAATCTTTAAATATATTTCTTTCGATGAATAAAAATAGAATCTTCGGATTTTTCTATTTCTAATCCTACAAAATTTTCTATATTGCTTGTTTTGACTTTTCTCAACATTCCCTGCGTCATTTCTTGATTTGACAAGCGTATTACATCAAAGTGAAGTTTGACACAGTGAAGGAAGGCGGCAAATTCAAAACTTACTCAAACAACTTTATCTTTTCCAGTATGGCTTATGGAAACGAAGCAGGTATTGTGATAGTAGATATAGAACAGAAAGTATGCCTTTTGAACATCGGTAGTCCCGACCTATACGGTGCCCAAGATCCTTACTCCAGAGTGCCAAGAAGTCCAAAGAAGAATCATTGCGGTGATTCTCTCCAGTCAACATAGACAGAGAAGAAAGACAACCTAGAAGTCCGAGTATAGACCAGGTAAGTCCACGGTTTGACAAAATACAAATAGAGAAGCAATCTGATTTTTTCGTTCATCGTATTCTAGCATGATACCTGATGTGATCAACTGTTCGAAATTTCATTCAATACAACACTATGATGTCGAGAATGAAGAAAGATTACCTTGAATATTATTTTTGTCATTTGAGCTCAATATAGTCCGTAAAAACGGAGAAATCATAACTTGTTTTAGTTGTAGATGAATCCACAACACCTCCTCTTATTCGCTCGAAAATGTTTTGTTGTAATCTTTGGTAATTAAATATTTAGAACTGAAAGGATAGTGTTGGAGATCTGAAAAAGATTGTACTCACTAAGTTTAGGTTCCAGATTATAAAAATGATAACGAGAAGTTTGCATTCCTTTTAGTTTTTTCAAAAAAATTCCAAAGTTTCAGTTAGGTAGGTGAGGTTATACAAGTTCTAGCCAATTTTCCTCTTTTTTCTCAATCAGTACTCGTTGGAAATTTTTTATTTATAAATTTCTGAGAGTATCCTGCAAAATAAAGCCTTCATTTGGTCGAAATCAACGATTTTATTCATTGTTTATATGTTCGTTACGGCAGCCATGATAATTTGCCTATAGGCGTATTTCAGCTGCCAACCGTTGCGAATTGTGGAACGTTGCCAATGTTAGTTTCATATTATTAGGATTGGATTTGGGAGCCCATTTTTGTAATTTTTTTAATATTAGTATGAAAGGAATCAAAGAGCAGTTTGAGTTAGGTTAGCTGGGATAGGAATAGTGCTAAGCGGTAACAGGAGTGAGAATCACTCAAAAATACTTATTTTCCACCGAATAGGCTCATACTAAGAGAAATGACCATTGAATTATGAATGGAATAATGAATGTGCCATTTCTCTTAATTCAAGCCAGATCCTTTTTTTCGGAAAATAAATGTTTTTGAATGATTATCACTCTTATTGATACTTGGCACTGTTTCTATCTTAGCTAACCTTACCTAATGTTACCTTACTCAAGCTATTCTATGACTACTTTCACACTAAGATTAATAGATTGAAAGATTCTTTCTCAATTTTCTCGGGAAATATAAATTTGCCGGTGCTCAAATTGAAATATTTTCCCTAGGGTTTTTATAGCAAATTCATTCTTGCCGAGTGCTTCACCAATACGTCATCCTTAAAAAAATATTCGAACTAGTCACCCTAAATTTAACTACAAGTTCGAAACATTGGCAACGTTGCACAATTCGGGACGGTTGACAGCCGAAGCGCAAATTATCATGGCTGTCGTAACTGATATAAATAATGAATAAAATCGTCGATTTCGACCAAATGACGGCTTTCTTTTGCAGGATACTCTCAGAAATTGATAAAAAACATTTCCAACCAGTATTGACAGAGAAAATAGAGGAAAATTGGCTAGAACTATGTATAACCTCACCTACCTGACTGAAAACTTGGATTTTTTTTAAACTAAAAGGATCGCATACTTCTCATAATCATTTTCGAAATCTGGGACACAACTTGGATTTTTTTTAAACTAAAAGGATTGCAGACTTCTCGTAATCATTTTCATTATCTGGGACACAAACTTAGTGGGTACAATTTTGTTTACATTCCCAACACGATTCTTTTAGTTCTAAATAATTATCAACTCCCATTAAAACATTTTATAAGGAAGAAGATTCTGAAACATTGTTAGTGTGGCTTTCGTTCTATATTTCATACCAAAGCATATTCAAGGTTGTCCTTTAACATCAGACGACAGCTGTCGATGTCATTCAATCATTTCAAATCATGATAGAACGCTCTGTCAAGCGATCAACCGCATTAGTACCGAACGTGCCGCCAGATGGCGTAGTACCAAAAATTGCACCATCACCACCGGAGCACAAACATTTAAATTCTATTTTGCCGTTAAAATTATTTGCTCATGACTGACCCTTTGCTTTTTTGTTGGATCCACAATTGCATGATTATAGATGGGAAGATCCCCGGAAAATCCTTATTCCTTCTGCCCCTGCCCCACCCCTGTAGAACAGGCCTGCGAGGCTCTGGAGGAGGAGAGGACGGTTCCCATCCCCCAGGCAGCCACCAGAAGGAAATCCTCCACGTGGAAATCTTTCAATTTCAAACGACAACTGTCCAAAGTCGATATGAAAGTGAAAAAGAACTCTTTGAAAGAGAAAAGAAACTCTGTGTTCCACTGTGATATATACCCGAACCACGAAGAGCTTCCAGAACAGAAATCGTCTCCAGAATCAGATGACAACACACTGGTAGACAGCCAAAGCACAATTAACGTAACAGTGAGCCCCAAAAATGACAAAACGAGCAACGTTGATCACAACAAAGACGACAGCTTCGAGTATCTGTCGGATTCCAACATGTCTCCTACAGAAGAAGCTACTTTTCCTTTCATGGTAGGTTCCCTAGACGCACAAAACGACAACGTCCACAAGAAGGTGATGTTCACCCAAAGACCAGACAATTTAGAGCTAGACGAAGACGGTAGTCCTGTTAGACCTCCGAGGGGACAAAAGAAAATACCTCCATGTAGAGACCAAAGGCTGTTATCAGTTCCCAATATCAAATTCCAAAGAGCTGATGTTATGATAAGAGATTTAAGAGAAAAAGAAGACATTCTAGTGAGTCCTCAGCCTACGTTTACTGGAAACCTCATGCGGAGATTCAGTAAGTTTCAACTCTGTACAAGTCCAGACCTGGTTTCCTTTCCGTCCTATTTCTAAACACTTTTTTGGATAAATTGAATTTTACTCTTTAGATGCCTGCGTATTTGGATGGTTGAATTTGAACTAAACAATAGTGGTAGGTTTTTGAGAGTAGTTTTTGCCCTGTATATTTACAGAATGGTTGAACATCTGTTGAGAGGTAGATAATCAAGAACAAGTTGTAATATATACACCATATTAAGCGAAACGATGCTAATTTGATTTATTTTTTGTGTGTTAGCTTGTTTGCTAAGTTGCTTTGTTTGTTCCTTTGTTTTTCAGGCACCAATAACAGTTGTAATCATCTCCTTAAGCTTCTCTCGTTATCATTTTTATCGTTCTACAAGTTGTTTATGGATTTGTTTCACAAATTCAGATGGATTGCTAGGAATGCAATACAAGGGTGTAAACAAGCTGTTGAACTGTTTTGTTGTTGCTTACATTTTGGAGCTTCAATTACACATTCATACAATGAGTTGTCTACCCTTCGTTGCATTTCTTTCAAGCTTTATCAACCAGTACAGTGTGATTCACTCAACTTGGTAACCCAGTTTTTCTCGAAAAGAAATGAATATTTTTGTTATTCTGTTGGCGGTATTTGGTACAAGTCAATTTCGACTTTAAATGTGCATAAAAGTCGAAGAAAAGAAATGAGAAGCCTGGCGTCGCGGCGCCTTCAAATTTTTTTCCCCAGGAACACAACTTTTTTTTTCGAAGGATAATTTAATTCTGAATATTTCTATTCCTTACCGTCAGCGACCTGCAGCGTATTTTATGTTGATTCTATCCCCTCCATTTTTTTATTGTGACAGTATCAGGCGCGGATCCGGACCCGATTTTAGGGGGGGGGGGCACTTTTAGATATTCAAAAACTAAAAGGTACTGGTATTTTAGGCAATGTTAAATTGACTCAATTGTGTAGACCCCAATCAAAACTCCATTCAGAAATTGAGTCAAATTAAATTTTTGTCCGTCCTGTATTTATTTTGTTCTTAGTATGTCAGCAAAATTTTAGTTGGTCGAGAGCCATTTGGGGGGGGGGAAGTTCCCCCAGTATCCCCCCCTGGATCCGCGCCTGGACAGTATGCCTTAATTTAGAAACACATATATGATTTTAATTCTTAAAATCATAGAGACTTTGTGGGAAACTCTTTTTCGATCATAATATTCATTAAATATTATATTTTATAACAATGAATATTTCGTCAATGATAAATGCAACATGTCAAAACATGTTATAGTCCGTTCACGAAAGTTTTGAGCGCATAGTAGGCGTTTGTTTATTCTTCTGAAGTTGGCAGTATTTGCTGTCATAACGTAAAATGAAGTCAACGTTGCCAAATGTACCCGGCCTATCAATCTGACAAGAAAATAAACAACATAACCTAAAATTTTAATATACACAGTGGAATAAGCCAAAATTCCATGGCCAACCGACGGCTCAACATTTCGTGAACGAACTTTACTTTCGGCCGTATTCATAGTTCGGCTTGAGGGTGAGTGAGAGTTAAGGTCACCTTTAAAGCTTGTATTCATAAGGGCGATACAGACACTCACTCACCCTCAAGGGCAACTATGAATACGAGCCTAGGTCCAAGTGAACCCTTATATTTTGGCTGAAGTAAGGTATAATGAAATAAGGAAAATATATATAATTTATTCATGGATCATAAATGGCCAATATATAGAACATATGATTTGACATGTTTCGTTTGTTGTTAAAAAAAATGTTATCAAATTATAAAATTGTTATAAAATATAATATTTGATGAATATAATGATTGAGAAATAGTTTGATTGTCTTTGATTTCAAGAAACACAATCATATCTTTGTTTCTTAATGAAGGCATACTGTCACAACACAGAAAAAAAATAAATGGAATAGGTCGCTGACGGTAAGAAATAGAAAAAGATGGTATTTAAAAGAAACATTCAGAATTGTTATCTTTCGAATGACACAATAAAAAAGGTATGTTCCTGAAAAAAATTTTGATAGTGCTGAGACGCCTAGCTTCTTTTTTTCCGACTTTTACGCACATCTTAAGCCAACATTGACTTGTTCCAAATACCATCAACAGAATAAAAATATTCATCCCTTTTCGAAAAAACTTAGGTTACCAAGATGAGTAAATCACCCTGTACAATGTTTTCACATTTATATTTAATGATACTCGTTTCTACATATTTTACACCTCACAAATCTCCTGTATATAAGAGATTCAATCTAACATGCTAACAAAGAGGAACATAGTCTACTTATACCAGAAGGTGCTTCTATGGGAAATCAGTAATCTAAACCAATTAAAACCAAATACAATTCATTCACCCTAGCAAAAGAAAGAACAATAATATATTTCAAAAAACTTTTGAATCAAGCCCTAGTAATAAAAAGGAAAATTAAGGGAGCATTAAGGGAGTTCCACAGGGGTCCGTTTTAAAATCAAGTTTGATTCAGCTAAATATGCTGTTTTTTTCTTATTTTGATGTCCATTGAAGCATATTCTCATATTATTCGATAATTTGTCTGCAATCCTCTCAGTTTTAAAAAAAAATCCGAAGTTTCAGTCAGGTAGGTGAGGTTATAAATAGTTCTATCCAATTTTCCTCTATTTTCTTAATTAATACTTTTATTTATCACTTTCTGAGAGTATCCTTCAAAATAAAGCCTTCATTTGGTCGAAATCGACGATATTATTCATTGTTTATATTTGTCGTATTTCGGCTGTCAACCGTCGCGAATTGTGCAACGTTGCCAATGTCTCAGATAGAATAGACAGTTACTTTCAAATCATTAGGGTGGAATTGGTAGTGTCCATTTTGTTAAGGTTCCCAATATTAGTATGAAATGAATTATAGAATTGTTCGAGATAGGTTCCATTAGGTTAGGTTAGGTTAGCTAAGAGCCAAGTATTAATAAGAGTGGGAATCACTCAAAAAACACTTTTTTTTTCCAAAAAAAAATCTGGTTCGTATTGAGAGAAATGGCACTTAAATTATTCCATTAATTCAATGGCCATTTCTTTTAATACGAGCCTTTTTTGGTGGAAAATAAGTGTTTTTGAGTGATTCCAACTCTTATTAATACTTGTCACTGTTCCTGCCTTATAGCTAACCTAACTCAAGCTATTCTATAATTCCTTTCATACTTGCATTGATAGATAAATAGATATTCTTTTTCATTTTTTTCGGGAAATATTATCAGATTTACCAGAGCTCAAATTGAAATATTTTTTCTGTAGTTTATTTAGTAAATTCATTCATACCTAGTGCTTCACGAAAAAAGGGGCGCGAAATGAATCATTTCAATTGATAACACATTCTCGAAACAATATTCGAACTAGTCAACCTAAATTTAAAACTACAAGTTTGTAACATTGGCAATGTTGCACAATTCGCGACGGTTGGCAGCCGAAGGGCAAATTATCATGGCTGACGTAACGAATATGAACAATGAATAAAATCGTCGATTTCGACCAAATGAAGGCTTCATTTTGCAGGAAACTCTCAGAAATTGATAAATAAATCATTTCCAACGAGTATTGATTGAGAAAATAGAGGAAAATTGGCTAGGACTATGTATAACCTCACCTACCTGACTGAAACTTCGGATTTTTTTTTGAGAAAACTAAAAGGATTGCAGACTTCTCTTTATCATTTTGTAATGCAATTTTTTCACGTCTCCAATACGATTCTTTTAGTTCTGAATAATTTGTTAATTTCAACAGCTGAACCTTAAACTCTCAGATTATTGAGCAGCCATAGTTTCATAATAATCAACTCGATCATTTGGTGGCTAAATCAATAATGGAGAGTTGCTAAATCAACACAACTGAGTGACTCAGCCATACTCCAAAAAGCAGTTTTTTTCTTTTAGTGAAGGTCTTGAGCAGTTGAATTGCTGTTCTTATACATTTTGCTAGGGTGGATGCACTGTATTTCTCCCTATGTGACAACATCGCTTTTAAATAGTTGATCTAACCTTTCAGCAGGCACTGGTTGGTATGAGACTGTGTTCAAAGTGGCTTTGGTGTATGTTAACAGACGAGGACGGCAGCTGTTTCATACCTCTGTTGAGTAAACTATTGGGTAGGACCTTTAGACTAGAATAGACAGAGAGAGGTTGGGTGTCACATCCACCAGAGTGTATTGACCTTTAATGCCGTTGACATCGACACTCTCTAGTATGAAACACATAACCTCCAATAGATTGTGGTGACTTAAACTCAGTTCATTCGACGCAGCTTCGGTTAACACTTTTTTATGCCTTTGGAATTAATCTTCGTATGAGATGAAGTGGGATCGGCCTAAATTTGGGAGTCACTACAAGTTTTAGTCCCCCATTAGAGCTTGCCCATATGGTAATAGTGTTATGTGCCGCTGCTTGTACTCGTCTAGACTCACCCATTTTACCATCAATCAAACACCATCCAATTTAGTACATGTGGTCTATGGACAACACCATTGAGGTTACCTGAGTAGATTTTGACAGCTGTGACGGCTTTGCATCTTCCAAATGGGTTCAATATTTGTCTATGTGGTTCTTTTGTATATTATGTCTCAAAATAATCTTTTTTTTTCATGGATGGTACTACATGTGTCTTAATCAATTACACTGCGCAAAAAAATTAACGCACATTATGGAAATCTCAAATTTATTCCACAACTGAAGGTGTTCTCAATGATAAATATTTTTATCAGAATTATGCATGCATATGTTATCCACTTTCAACGTTTTTCTTCAATACAGATGTTTTTTCCCAGCAGGAATGTAAAAGATGAAATTATCAGATTTTGAATGTATTGGCTCCATTCTGAAATCAGTTGTTCTCGATCAATTCTAGTGATCAATAGTTTTCTTTCGTTTGATTTTCTACTCTCGATCGCTATGCAACGCGAAACACGCAATTTGACCCAAGAGGAATGTGACCAAGCGGTAGTTTTGCGAGACGAAGGGTGGACATACACATTGCAGAAAAGTTTGGAGTTTCCCATACAAGTGTGTCCAGAATGTTGCAGCGATTCAGGGAGACAGGTATTAATGTCCGAAGACTAGGACAGGGTAGACCACGGGTAACAACTGCCATTGAAGAACGTTACTTGAGAGTTTCTTCGTTGAGACAACGGTTTGCAACCGTTCGCCTCCTCAAAAATCAGCTTGAGCAAACTCATGGGATGCAAATTAGCACTCAGACAATAAGAAATCGCCTCAGAGAATATAATTTGAGGCCTCGTGTCGCGACAAGAGGCCCAACTCTCACCCCAGCCCATCGAAGGGAGCGTTTGGATTTTGCGAGAGAGCATATCCATTGGAAGAGGCTGATTGGGAAAGAGTTCTCTTCACAGATGAGTCTAGATTCTGCCTCTACCATTGTGATTGACGTTCCCTTGTATACAGAAGTCCACATGAAAGATATGCTCAGTGCAATTTCCTGAATACTACTGTTTTCGGGGGAGGATCGATTAAGGTATGGGGTGGAATATCTTTGACTGCTCGCACAGACCTAGCGGTCGTTGATAATGGAGCTATGAATGCTGGTAGGTATATAAGGAACATTCTTGAAGAGCATGTAGTGCCATTTGCCCCATACATTGGTGAGAATTTCATTTTTATGGACGATAATGCCAGACCCTATCGTGCGCGCATCGTTCAGGAGTACCTTGAAGAGGTTGCAGTTTCTCGAATGGAATGGCCAGCAAGAAGTCCAGATCTCAATCCAATTGAACAGGTTTGGGACAACCTCAATAGAAGGCTGAGAAGTTCAGAAAATCATCCAGCTACTCTTAATGACTTAGGAATCCAACTCAGAGAAATCTGGGAAGGATTAGATCAGAAAATTTTAAAATCACTCATTTTGGGTATGAACTGTCGTTGCCGAGCTGTAATTAACGCAAGGGGTGGAAATACCAAGTATTAAATCACTTATCAGCATTCCAGTATTTTGAAAATTGTTTATTTCTCTTCTTTCACATAAGATTTTGTGAAATCCTGAATTTTTCTTCCATTTAATGTGTCTTGTTTCGTTCAAAACCTCCCCGAGAGAACATAAAAAATAAGTTATAAAGTGAATGTAGAATTAGCTTTCATTAAAATTGAGATTTTCAGAATGTGCGTTAATTTTTTTGCGTAGTGTATTTTAACTCTTTCTTTCTATCAAGAATATTTTTTACACCTTAACAGTCTTCATATTGTCTATTATCGAACTCTTTAGTGCTATTTATAATATGCATTAATATTTATTATGATACTTACATCGGAAATATAAGATATAAAGCTTGTTTCGTCCTACTAATCACTCAAAAATGAAAGAAAGTTCAACCTGAAGAAAACATTGAATTAAGAGTTTGCCATGGAAGAAAAGTTTTGTTAGGTTGGGTTAGCTTAGGTTATGTAAGGTTAGGTTATGTTAATCAACTGAATAATGATACCTTAAAACCACCACTAATAGATAATCAAAATGAATAAAAGCCATTTGAGACCATGCAAACATCTCAGATAACCTCATGGCTTGGATTGTCCATTGCACTGGCCACTGTCATTGTGTCACTTCGTATCGGAGTAGTGTAAGTACTGGGTTTGGTGGACAGATGAACGGGATATGCAGCCCAGCCTCGGGGTATCCGAACGTCAGTGGCGCCGCCAGCAGCGGGGCAAGGGCAAGGCCAGACCCCCCTCGTCGGTCTAGATCTCAAGGTACTCGCAAACTTCACAAGTGTCTGTCGACGGCTAGCTACTCAGAGGACTGTGTCAGCCACAACCCAAGTGCTGCTCCGGGTACTCAGCGACAGCAGCTGATGGTTGCCCGTCAATATTGCAGTTTTGGTAGTACAGTCACCCAAAATGAAATTTTTTAGAGTTTTTTGAGTATTCATCTTTGAGTGGACTGAAACGCTCGAGGAAGCGAGTGACACATAACCCATAACGTTATGTACTAACTGTCAAAATGACTACATAACCTCAAACGTCATTGAAATACTGTCAAACTACTCATTAGTTGTCCCAGCATTGGTCAAACTCGAATTTGGTCTAAAAATTCTGCTAATCATTTCGAATTCGAAATTGTTATGTTCCCTTTTTGTGGCGTTTCAGTTCATATGATTGTTTGTTTAGTTTTACACGAACAATATCTTCGGTATAATGAGAAAAACATATTTTTGACCTTGATGGTTCTGTATTAACGTCTATTTGAGAAATAAGTTTTTTCATTATAGTGAAGATATCCCAAAGCTTTCAAAATCGAAAGTAGATCTCTTCAGTCGTTATGAATATCAAATCACTCTTTAAACCTTTTCAAAAACGTCTTATATATTTGTAGAGATACGTCCTGCTTTTCTTCTTCAATTGCTTCGATATTATGCATTCTGTTTGAACCAAGATTTCAATCAGAATATCAATGTTAAAAAAGATATATCATAAAATTGCTACTAATCTTTATGCTATATTTCGAGATTATGATGCAATAAAAATTATTTTATTATTATTTCTCTTTTATATTGAAATATTATTCAAAATGGATTCAGAATGCGTAATATCTGAAACGAAACAATCAATTTATTCATTCTCTTTTACTTATACATGAATTGTTTCAAAATTCTTCTGGATATATTTCTGAAAGTAGTGAATACTTTGCATCAAACTTTGTAGCTGTAGTTTTCTCTTAGATGCAATAGCAGTATATAATTTTTTATGATGTCCAGTATTGTTGAACAGTAGTTTTTGATTCACAGTAGTTGTTCGTCAACCCACCTGTAGTTTTTGAAAAAATCTTTTTCAGCTTCATCTTTTCCTTGAATTTAACACTATCGGATCTTCAACTAATTTTCTATATTTTCACCATAAATAACATCTTGAATTGTCAAGTTTGGTGAAAAATTTCTCTCTCAATTTCTTCGAATTCTTTTCGATTCAAGATGTTTTATGATACAATTTTTTTCATAATCTTTAAATTTGATTAGACATAATTGCTTCAATAACAATGAACTAGAAATGCATGACAAACATATGAATATCCACTTATATTTAAAAATCAACTGTATATATTTCTTCAGATTCTTTTTATTTTCAAATTTCATTTTCATATTTTCTCGTTCCTCATTAGAAGCATGTCATTGAGGTGACCTGTACTATCCAAACCTGTATACTTTTACCTTATCTTAATGTAATTCACTATATTTACCTTATCTGTGTTCTCAATGTGGAGGAAATCTATAAATTTCCCAATTGAAAAGCATCAGTACCTTGAGCACAGTGTTGCTAAATTGAAGAATAAACTATACTTAAATGTTTCTTATTTTTCGCTTTATGTTGTTTTTCGATGTAACAATATGCGACCTATGCACTCAATGTCTAACACAGTACTCTTGTTATTTTATTTTTTATTTGTTTTTGTGTTTTTACTTTTTTTCAAACACAAAAAACTTCTTGAATAAATGCTACGCATGGTGATATGTATAGTTGTGGAATTATGCAACGCAATGAGGGAATAATTCTTTGTATAATTACATTCGAAAAATTAAAGTTAGATCAGTTTATGGTGAATAAAAAGTAGATTTATACAGCAAAAATATATAATAAAATCAAATTGAATGATAATTGTTTCATGTAAATGAGACGTTTTTCCATTTTCGTTTGAATAAACTATTGAATAGTTTAAAAAAATATATTTAATTTATGTACATCACATAAGTTTCTGCTTTATTCATAGACTTTTTCAAATTCTCTTATTTTACATATTGTATTTTTTTGCTGTAAAACTCAATTAACATTTCTATCAAGAGTTTTAAGTTTGAAAATTCAATCTATGGTTTGCATAATGTAAACAACTTTTATAGCAAAAGATGAATTATTGATATAAAAAAAATACTTTTCTAGGTTTTGAGATATTGAGACGAATCTTCCATTAAAAAAAGCAATAAAATTTGAAATATTCAGAGTATAACATCAGAACATTTCATAAAATTTAATTTTTGAGTTTGTGTTTTGAATATTATTTCCATCTACAATTTTAGTCATTTATAACTCTTTATTAAAAGGTTTTCCAATAAGATGTGTTATTTTGAATAGCCCGCTATTTCGGTAGATGTCACGTTTGAAGCTGTAATTTTTGGACATTTGACAAGTAGAAACTACGCTATTTATAAAAATGGAACGATACATGCTTCAAGAACGCATTCAAAATATTAAAATTCTTTATAAAAATGGTGAAAATTTGGCAGAGACGGTTCGTAAAACTCGAACATTTTTGAATTGTCGTGAAGCACCTTGTCGGATCGCAATAAAGAAAATGGTGGAAAAATTCCAGCTGTTGGGACGAGTTAGTGATTTGAAGAATAAAACCCGTGCACGTCGCTCAAGAACAGCTGAGAATATTACTGCTGTAGCCGAAAGTGTTGAAGATAACCCGGGTTTGTCCATTCCTCGTTGTTCTTTGGAATTAGGCATTCCACATCGTCCTTACAGTGTATTTTGCATAAAGATTTGGGTCTTAAGGCTTATAAAATTCAGTTTACACAAGAACTCAAGGCGGCCGATCATCAACAACATCGTGTCTTTGCTGATTGGGTCGTTGTAATGCATGAAAATGATCCGGAATTCCATCGAAAAATCATCTTGAGTGAGGCCTATTTTCCACCTCAGTGGCTTCGTCAACAAGCAAAAGTGTCGCATCTGGGGCTCGGAAACCCAATAGTTATTGTTGAAAAGCCTCTCTATCCTCAACGTGTGACTGTTTGGTGCGGTTTATGGTCCGGCCGAGTCCTTGGACCTTACTTTTCGAAAATCAGGCTGGAGCAACAGTTACGGTGAATGGATTGCGCTATGGAGAGGTTATCGATGATTTTTTTGGCCGAAATTGGATTGATCTGGGCAACGTTTACTTTCAACAAGACGGCGCTATGTGCCACACAAGCAACAAAACCATTGATCATTTACGGATAGTTTCACATGCCTGATGTTATTTTCCACTATTATCGGCATAGCTTCTTTTTATAATGAAATAAACATCAGATCATTCATATTGAAAAATGGCATTTTCTTTGAATATCAAAATAACACCTCTTATTGGAAAACTCTTCATAATAATTGTATCTTCAACTTCTTCTAGTATTTGGGTGATATTTCTTCTGATTAGAAGATTTATTTATGCAAAACTTTGTGAGGAAATCGACAATTCATCTTTTCATACTGCAACTTTGAAGTTATGTTCGCAACAAAAAGACGAATGTTTTGCATGGTTATTCTTAAGACATGATTCCAGAGGTTATGAAATGAATGAAAGGTGATGTCATGCCTTATGGCTATTTACTGCTATTGCTGGTATAGGACTTTGCATGAATTAATCCACACTGTATCATCTTAAACGTTAGCCATAGAGATTCATTCGAAATTGCTTTGATGAGTGAATCTAGATAATCGAATATCTGATTTTAATTTATTCATGAATTATTTTTACATTTTTTGTTTGAGTATTTTTTCGATGTAGTAAACGAGAATTGATTCTTTATTTAATTGTGAACTGGACATTAATCAGGGAAATTACGATTACAAAATGAAATCACAAAAATAGTAATATCATCTGTGATTTATCTTGATTTTAATCGAACGTTCTTCTAGTTACAGTGAAGTTACTTGTGGGCAAATACAAAAAGTAATACTGTTCTGTCTCTCCTTCATATAACGCTTATTGCATTGTAGAAAGTTGTACAAAGTTTCATGGAATAACGAAAATAATCAATTATTTGTTACAATTTTAGATTGAATTGTTCATCTTGTAACAAAACTACAATAATTACGCAAAAAAACTCTTTTTAATAGACACAAATTCAATGTACCAAACATATAGCTAAGATTTTCTTTGAACCCTCCGTTTTTGAGCGCTCGTTCTACTTAAACAAGTGCCATATCATTTTTCCCAAATATTATTTTAGAATTTTGAGCCGAAAATGGTCTCAAACGATAGGGTTAGACTCCCTGATGACGAATTCGTGGTCAAATTCAATTCTGTCCGTGGGGCCGTCCGTTAGTACAATAACTTTCGAATGGATTGTCCTAGAGACAGTAAGAGTTCGGGTCCTAATTTACTCGGTTAAGTTTTTTAACCAGCCAAATCGAACAGGGTGTTCCATAAAATATGGTCATTCAAAATTTTGTTCCTCAATATCTCAGAAAAAACGAAACCAATCAAAATGAAATGTTACGGCCATATGCAAGATGCTCATAACAAGACTTATGCAAAATTTTGTGGCCATACTGTGAACAGAACCATAGAAAATTCAATTAGATTATTGAAAAGAAGAAACTTCATATTTCCATAAAAATATATACTAATCAAGAGAAATTTATTTTATGAATGGATATACTGAATGTTCATGCAGAATTTTGTAGCCATAGTGTTAACAGAACCATAGAAAATTCAAGGAATATCTAAAAGAAGAATCTTTATATTTCCATAACAGGATATCCGATCCGAGTGAAATTTTTTTCGTGAATGTAAACTGATATACTAAATATTCATGCAAAATTTTGTGGCCACAGTGTGAACAGATCGATAGAAAATTCAATTGGAATATTGAAGAAGACTCTTTATATTTCCATAACAGAATATCCGATTCAGGTGAAACTCATTTCGTAAATGAAATATGATATAAGTACTGAATTTTCATGCAAAATTTCAAGAGGATCGCATCATCAGAACCATAGAATTCTATTTTTTTCAATTTATATATTTTACATATTTCATTTTCTTGATAATTTCCAGAATATGATTCCGATTGTGCTGAGATCCTGCATTTATCTATAAGATATCAATTTCAATTCCCATATCAAATTTTGGGGTGAAAGTGTTATTGCCCAAGCCCAACCAATGAACGAGCGCTCAAAGCTCCTGCTCAGGGCTTTTCTTAATTTTTTTGCATAAAATATTCAGTGTAAAATCGTAACATTCTTATGAAAATGTTTTCGGATGATTCGAAAAAGTTCTTGGAATAGAAGTGATTCCTCAAAAAACTCCTAAATGTTAAAATTAACATTAAAAGTATGATAAACGACCACATTTAGTCACCAACATTCATATACAAGTACTCATCAATTGACATTCCAAACCACTCAATTTTGGGATGGAAAAACATCAAACAAATCAGAATTCGCAAAAAAATAACGTTTCGAACAATTATTGAATAAACCTTGTATAGAAATCATGAATTCATAATCTGCGTTTGAAATAAAATTAGTTTCAGTTGAGTTAGATTCGAGTACTTGTAAATGGAGTCCAAAGTAGAGCATCTGCTTGAACGCGCATGCGTAGTGCATTTCGATTAGATTTCATGCAGAATAAAACTAGGAAACTAACAGTTTTTTCATTTTATGGGTCGCGTAGACAAACTGGACAATTCTTTCTCGAGATCAAGATCAAGTTCCATGAGCTCTCTGGAGAATATCACATCAGAGGCAATACAAGTTTTGGCTTTCAACGATTCTTACACAAAAAAATCTGGTGAGTTTTTTTCTTTATCTTTCTCTTTTTGAGCACCCGTTCTACTTAAACGAGTGCTATACCGTTTTGTCCAAATGTCTGAAATTTTCGAATTTTGAGCCGAAAATGGTATCAAATGATAGGATTCGACTCCCCGATGACGAATTCATGGTCAAATTCAAATCTGTACGTGGGGCCGTCTGTCCGGTCGTTAGCACAATAACTTTCGCAGGGATTCTCCTAGAGACTTAAAATTTTCAAGATGTTCGGGTCCCAAATGGCTCAGTTGAGTTCGTGAAACAGCCAAATCATACAGGTCGTTCCATAAAATATGGCCATTCAAAATGTTTGTTCCTCAATATCTCAGAAATAAGAAACCAATCGGAATGAAATGTTATGGCAAGGTGCTGATAACAAGCCTCATGCAAAATTTTGTGGCCATAGTGTGAACAGAACCATAGAAAATTTATTTGGAATATTGAAAAAAAGAAACTTCATATTTCCATAAAGTTATCCGATTCGAGTGAAATTTGTTTGTGAATGGAGATCGATATTCTGAATATTCGTCCAAAGTTTCGTGGCGATAGTTTCAACAGAACCATAGAAAATTCAATTGGAATATTTAAAAAAAGAAACTTCCATATTTCCATGAAAAGATATCCGATTCGAGTGAAATTTTTTTGTGAATGGAGATCGATATTCTGAATGTTCGTCCAAAATTTCGTGGCCATAGTTTCAACAGAATCATAGAAAATTCAATTGGAATCAGTTGGATTTTCGTCCATGATTGCAATTTAATAATAAAAACTTATCAGGAATTTGGACAGTGTATTTTTTATTTTCTCGAGTGTTCAATTTGCCAACGTTTCGGAGGCGAATTCCTCCTTCTTCAGGGCTCAAGAATACTAAGTTGTTCGGGAAATATTGTATAGTCACAAAGTTTCATGAATTGACCAATTTTAAAAATCTTTTTTATAATCTCCCTAGCGTCGTCAAAAAATTTTCTGACGACGCTTGGGAGATTATAAAAAAGATTAGTATTCTTGAGCCCTGAAGAAGGAGGAATTCGCCTCCGAAACGTTGGCAAATTGAACACTTGAGAAAATAAAAAATACACTGTCCAAATTCCTGATAAGTTTTTATTATTAAATTCAATTGTAATATTGAAAAAAATGTTCATATTTCCATAACAGGATATCCGATTCGAGTGAAATTTATTTTGAAAATGAAAACTACCATTCTGAATGTTCGTGCAAAATTTCAAGGGAATAGTATCATCAGAACCATAGAATTTAATTTTTGTTATTATTTCTGTTTTACATGTTCCATTTTTTGAATAATTTCCAGAATATAATTCCGATTCTGCTGAGATTCTGCATTTATATAGGGTCTTTATAAATGATTGTAACAGCGCAGTTGGCTTTGGATTGCAAAATACCAATCTCTAACCAATCAGAACATATCATGATCACAGAATTCTGTGGTTTGCATAATTCAAAGCCAACTGCGCTGTTACAATCATTTATAGAGACCCTGTATATTTGGTATCAATCTCTGGGCTTTTCTTAATTTTTTTTCCTAACAATTCAAAAGAGGAGGCACCAAAGACATGAAAACGATATTTTCTGGGGGGAAACCCAATATTTTTTCAATGCTTTCGGGGCAGCACATGAGAATTCTGCACGCGGGCGGCCTACACCCTAGGACCGACCCTGAAAACTCGATTTCACAATAACAGTTGTAGTCGAGTCGGTTAATCAGTCGATGTCGATATTACTGCTGGCCTTCTATGTTTGAACCTCGGACAGGTAATTAATTAAATTAATGTTTTTACTTCTGCGAGTCCTAACCTCACCTAACCTAACTTTTTTCCAGATCCACTCACGTTAGTACCTTCATTATGGGTTGGAACAAGCCTAGGATCAGTGCTTGCAATATCCATAATACCTCCTGACCCAGATAGCAGGTCTTCCCAACCAGTGGTGGTTTCACTCATGGGTTCAACTATATTTAGGCTCAAGGGAGGCATTTTAGGACTTTCTTTTTTGGACTGTAGCGGTTCCTTGATACCCTATCCTTCAGAATCGTGGAGGGATGATAACAGAGAAAAAAGAGAAAGTGAGTTCCACCCTGAAGTGATTCACTTATCTTAGTAACCTTTTTTTTTGAAAAGGGATGAATATATTTTATTTCTGTTGACGGTATTTGATAAAATTAAATATTGACTTGAGATGCCTGTAAAAGTCGGAGAAAAAAATTAAGATGCCAGTCGTCGCGGCACTATCAATTTTTCCCCCAGACACATACATTTTTTTATTATATCATTGATTTGTACCAAATACCGTCAATAGAATGAACAAATTCTCATCACTTTTCGAAAAAAATTAGGTTGCCAAGACAAGTGCATAGCCCTGTACATCATTTTTATACTAAGGTTGTAAATCTATTGTGTTTTAAGGAACTCCAACACGTAGTCAAGGTTCTGTAAGGATGAGCCCCACATTAAGCGAGAGCAAAGGAGATTCAGTTGGCGATCGACAGTACGTTATAATTACAAGTGAAAAACAAGCTAGGGTTGTGGCTTTACCATCACAAACGTGCATCTACAGACAGCAGATCACTGATGGTGATTTCGTTGTTAAAGCGGAAACTGTTACATTTAAAGGTGAGATTTCATGGGCAAACTTTCGAAAGAATCTATTATCTTGTAAAGAAATATCAAACGCAGATATACTATGTAAATTGACAAATTCAATTTGTCGAATTAATCATAAAGCCCTTACTTTATTTTGTCGTACTCGTCTAGACAGCTCGCTTGCGGTCCAGAACTCCCTTTATTTTACTACTGATTTAATGAAATCGACAGTACGTTAAATTTACAAGTGAAAAACAAGCTAGGGTTGTGGCTTCACCATCACAAACTTGCATCTATTACAGTATTCGTTTTGAGGAGTTTCGTGCTCCTGAGCTGTTCCAGTGCTTGTGCGCAGCCAATGGCAAGCCGTATTTCGAGCTTTTGAGTTACTCAGGAGCACGAAATATCTCAAACGAATAGGCTACATAAGCAGCAGAAACTGTTACATTTAAAGGTTAGATTTCATGGGCAAACTTACGAAGAATATATTATCTTGTAATGAAATATCAAAAGGGCAGATGTAATATGTTAGTTGACAGATTCAATTTGTCGAATTAATCATAAAGCCCTTACTTTCTTCTGTCGTACTCGGTTAGACAGCTCGCTTCTGGTCCAGAACTGTCTTTATTTTACTACTGATTTAATGAGATTGACAGGACGTTATATTTACATGTGAAAAACAAGCTAGAGTTGTGGCTTTACCATCACAAACTTGCATCTATAGACAGCAGATCACTGATGGCAATTTCGTTGTTAAAGCGGAAACTGTTACATTTAAAAGTGAGATTTTATGGGCAAACTTTCGAAGAAATCTATGATCTTGTAATGAAGTATCAAAAGGGCAGATATAATATGTTAGTTGACAGATTCAATTTGTCGAATTAATCATAAAGCCTTACTTTCTTTTGTCGTGCTCGTCTAGACAGCTCGTTTCGGTCCAGAACTCCCTTTATTTTACTACTGATTTGATGAGATCGACATTACGTTAAATTTACAAGTGAAAAACAAGCTAGGGCCATGGCTTTATCATCACAAACTTGCATCTATAGACAGCAGATCACTGATGGCGATTTCGTTGTTAAAGCGGAAACTATTACATTTAAGGGTTAAATTTTATGGACAAACTTTCGAAAAAATCTATAATTTTGTAATGAAATATCAAACCTTAGATATACTATGTTAATTGACAGATTCAATTCGTCGAATTAATCATAGAGCCCTTACTTTTTTTGTCGTACTCGTCTAGACAGCTCGCTTGCGGTCCAGAACTCCCTTCATTTTACTACTGATTTAATGAAATCGACAGTACGTTAAATTTACAAGTGAAAAACAAGCTAGGGTTGTGGCTTCAGGCTTCACCATCACAAACTTGCATCTATAAGCAGCAGATCACTGATGGCGATTTCGTTGTTAGAGCGGAAACTGTTACATTTAAAGGTTAGATTTCATCGGCAAAAAATATATTATCTTGTAATGAAATATCAAACGGCCAGATCTACTATGTTAGTTGACATATTCAATTTGTCGAATTAATCATAAAGCCCTTACTTTTTTTGTCGTACTCGTCTAGACAGCTCGCTTGCGGTCCAGAACTCCCTTTATTTACTACTGATTTAATGAAATCGACAGTACGTTAAATTTACAAGTGAAAAACAAGCTAGGGTTGTGGCTTCACCATCACAAACTTGCATCTATAAGCAGCAGATCACTGATGGCGATTTCGTTGTTAAAGCTGAAACTGTTACATTTAAAGGTTAGATTTCATTGACAAAAAATATATTATCTTGTAATGAAATATCAAACGGCCAGATCTACTATGTTAGTTGACATATTCAATTTGTCGAATTAATCCTAAAGCCCTTACTTTATTTTGTCGTACTCGTCTAGACAGCTCGCTTGCGGTCCAGAACTCCCTTTATTTTACTACTGGTTTAATGAAATCTACAGTACGTTAAATTCACAAGTGAAAAACAAGCTAGAGTTGTGGCTTCACCATCACAAACTTGCATCTATAGACAACAGATCACTGATGGCGATTTCGTTGTTAACGCGCAAACAACGTAAATTAGAGTCCTCTTACGTATACCTCAAACGTTTTAAAAACACAATTATTCAAGATTTATACATTTTTTCATGAATTTTTTTCAATGCAAAATTGTTGTTACGAGATTGCATATACCAAGAACTGATATATTATTTTGATTATTCGCAAATGTGGAGTTTTCCTTTCAAATGAGAGTGATATTTACATACAAGCAATTCATTCGTGATTATTTTTTCAGAAACTCCGGCTTTATCAAGAAATTATTTTCATTATTATTCATTTTGAAATTCAAATGTAATGAAGAAATCCTACAAATATGTTTTCTTCTCTAATTTGTTTATAGAGAACAGACAATCTGAATCGATAATATCAGAAACTTTCTCTGTCAGAATACAATAATATTAATACAACAAAAACAAATAATAGGTTAGCTTTAGGTCTAATGATCTGCCGCATGCAATGGCAACACTTCAACTTTATTTTTATTACAAGACGTAAACTTTATATTTGACCGTTTTTCTCACTTTAACGTTCACGTTGGGACTTACGTGCTACGCGCACTTTCTTGTGTCGTATTTGGCTAGACAGCTCGCTTCCGGTCCAGAACTGTCTTTGTTTTACTACTGATTTAATGAAATTTACATTTTCCATTATTGAGGTAATACACCGTATCAGGAGGATAAATTATACTGTTTATATTTGGATTTTTCTTTTTTTGCAGATAGTGTATGTTTAGTATGTTATATATCAAATGGTCATTTGGCCACCTACAGTCTACCAAGTTTGAGGCCATTAATGGATATAGACTTCTTGCCTTTATCTGAACTGAGGTAAGTATCATTGTGTGGTCATACCCAAGACCTTAACATCACTGTTAACACATTCACTGTTGCTGTGCAGCACTATTTTCAGCATTTCTAATTATTCTTCTCTGCATGTTTCAATCTTTTTATTGTTTATTTTAATTATAATGTACATAAATTGATAAAATAGAATTCAAATCTATTCGTTATTTTTGCTAGAATTTTTAAATATTGCTTTTGGGATAATATACATAGTCAGATATTTTGACTAACATTCAATTGATCGTTAGTGTTCGTTTTTTCTCTTTAAACATTTCATGCCATATATCATCATTTTCGAGTATTCGTTAAAATATTTGTATGTTTTTTGGTAATTTTGAAAAAATTGGGATTTAAAATCATCTTAACATGGCCGCATTTTTCTAACATCTTTTGGGTCATGTTAATATGATTTTATGCATAAATTATAACTTTCAGAACTGCTCCATTTCTTAATTTGAATTGGAACAGTTTATTTTTTAAGGTTTCTAACATTCGTTGTGGTGCACAACCTTTATTGTAGTTGTATTATATTTCCAATTATGCCCTAGTTTGCTTCTAATCTACCTTGCTGTGCTAGTTTCCAGACACAAACTAACAAAGGCATAGTAGACCCAATGTTGTCAATTTGGGGCCAACAACTTATAGTTAACGAGGATACAGACCAGTAAGTTCTTTGCGGGTACTCTCCATTGAATTCAGTATTCGTTTTTGTCATCGTGGACAGTATATGGAAGTCATAAATGTTTTTTCTTATGAAGAAAGGGAGTTTCTACATTGTTGCAGTTTGAATTATTTCATGAAATTCATTTCGTTGACTTAACTCCGAAGTTTCGTTTTAATATCGATTTCTAACTGATTTGTTTTTTCTTTATCTGGTATGTTTTCTCTGGTATTAAAGGTTTTTCCAATGAGAGGTGTTATTTTGAATAACCCGCTATTTCGGTAGATGTCACGCTTGAAGCTGTCATTTTTGACATTTGACAAGTAGAAACTACGCCATTAATAAAATGGTACGGTACACGCTTCAAGAACGCATTGAAATTATTAAAATTCACTATGAAAATGGTGAAAATTCGGCAGGGACGGTTCGTAAAACTCGAACATTTTAGGGTTGTGGTGAAACACCTTGTCGGACCGCAATGAAGAAAATGGGACAATTTAGTGATGTGAATTATAGAACCCTTGCACGTCGCTCAAGATCAGCCTAGAATATTGCTGCTGTAACCGAAAGTGCTGAAGAAAACCCAGATTTGTTCATTCCTCGTCGTTGTTTGGAATTAGGAATTCCACAAACGTCATTTCACACCGTATTTTGAATAAATATTTGGGTTTAAGACTTATAAAGTTCAATCAACACAAGAACTCAAGCCGGCCGATCATCAACAACGTCGTGTCTTTGCTGATTGGGTCATGGAAATGATCCGGAATTCCATGGTGATCACAGTTGGCCACCGAGATCTTGTGATTTAAACACCTTGCGACTTCTTCCTTTGAGGCCACGAGAAAGAAAACGTCTACGCCAATAGCCCAGCGTCGATTCAAGACCTCAAAGAAGGAATTCATGAGGCTATCGAGGACTAAGGGTAGCCATTTGCGATTTGAATATGGAAATATCATTAAAAGGATATGGTCCTGTAAGCGTGGTCATGGTGGTCATTTGCCTGATGTAATTTTCCACTATTAACGACATAGCTTCTTCCTTATAATGAAATGAACATCCGATCATTAATATTGAAAAATAGCATTTTTTTTTAATAGCAAAATAACACCTCTTATTGAAAACCCTTTATGTTCATTACATTTCTCTTATGTTCGGCACAATATTAATTTTATTTTTTCAAAGGTTCAATATCCAAAAATGTGGAAACTACTCTTTGAAATGTTTATGTTTGTTTCAAAATATCAGAAATTTTCGATGTCAAAATTTTATCGTCGATTGTTTGAATGCATTTTCTTGATTAATCGCTGCTAATGAAAATGTTTATCGTAATTTTTTCACTTCTATGGATTTTCTTGACTCAATTAATGTATGATCTATATGTGGGACACAAAGTTAAATATTTCAATCGATTTCTTAGACTTCTATGCCAAATGATTACGTGTTACATTTGGAAGAACACTGACAACTTCAGCTATATCTTCGCTTTCTGAATTTACAATTGAAAAAATTAAACACCACATCTATCGCTACGTAAGTATTATGGAAAGCTGAGAAATTTGAACTATATCCAGGAAAACAGGGGAAAATCTGAAATACAAAAGCACTGGACTAAAATCACATTTGATCGATTGGCTATTTGGCACATCAATTGAAGCACTGCATTTTGGGGTTCTGAGCATGGTTTTTATAAAATTTTCAAATTGGAACCAAATTAATTCTGCATGTAATCGTGAACGACAATAGCCTCTGTAATATATTACATATCCTAGGATTTAACTGATCCATCATTCATAACGGTTTTATAATAATGATTTTTAATATTTTGACTAATATAAATGACATCACCAATTCACTAACACTCTTACATACCATTTGACATAATAATGACTAGGGTAAAGGTACAGGTAGATAGTACATTTCAAATTTTAATAGGTGTTTTCTAGTTTTGTACGATGTTGAACTTTCATTATACTATTTTTTTAAGTCAAATTGTTGACCAGATTTGGAAGAAAACGAATTAACTTTCTTAAAGATGAATAATATTTGTTTGTACAGGGTTTTTAACTATAATTTGACCCCCTTCAACTTTGTTTTTGAGAGAGATACAGAAAAATGTTTCAAACAAAAATTTCACGAAATCAACCGAGGTTTTACAATATGAATTCACATTATGGAATATATTCAAGGTGGCCAACATATTGATGACAACTTCATTTTTTCAAATGGAATACCTGTATATTTTTCCATGTTTGGCTAGCTCTTTTTTCCCTGATTTCGAATATTTAACATATGTTGTTCTATCTCTGAGAACCACAGAGTTTCAAATTTTAAGACCACCTGGCAAGATCTATAATCATTTTACAAGTGCAGAGTGCGTTTACTGAAAATGCTCATTCTTCGAGTTATGATCACGTCAATGGGAAGATATACAGGATGAACAACATTGAATGCAACTTTATTTTTTTAAATGGAACCCCGTCTTGTATATTCTTCCTCCTGATCTCGAATAAAAATGCGTATGTGGATGTGTCTCTTCAATTTTCAGAGTTTCAAAGTTTTAAAATTAAAATGATTACACCGAATGAAAAATATAGGAAATACCTACGAAATTCTTTATATCCGAACAATCTACTTAAAAGTATTATTTTAGAATGAATACTTAACCAATGAAAAATAATAAACTATGGTAGTATGGTAATATCAACTAAGATAATTCCTCGAAATGACGGCCTTCATTCAATACTCATAGTTCATATCGTTGTCTCAAGTTGTTTAGAATATTTTTGATAGCATTATTATGGCTCTGATTCAAGTCAGAAATTAAAGCTTCAAAAATTTGTATTTAATCATTACAATATTATCATTATTCTTTGTGCGTTGACGGGATTAGTTCCGAATTATGGTTTAATATTGGTTGATTTTATATAATTAATATTATTCTCCGGTTTCATTGATTATCATTATTGCTGAAGTAAATATTTTTCTTCAGGAACGGCTATGAAAACGTGTCCAACGGTGTTAAATCGGTAATATCTGGTGGCCATAAAATGAGTGCGCGATTACCACTCCAAAGATCAAATTGGCCACCTAAATATCCACGAACTTCCAAAACGCTATGCCAGATGGTTCTTGAAATTTGAAACTCTGTGGTGCTCAGAATAAGAAAGATAGATCAACATATTTACATATTCAAAATCAGGGGGAAATGAGCTAACCAAATATGGAAAAATATACAGGGTGTTCGATTTGAAAAAATGAAGTTGCCATCAATATGTTGGCCACCCTGAATATATTTCAGTTTGTGGAGTAATATCAAAAACCTCAGTTGATTTCGTGAAACTTGTATACGAAACATTTTTTTGTATCTCCTTTAGTAACAAAGTTAAAGGGGGTCAAATTATAGTGGAAACCCCGGTACATTCAATTTCGTGTTATTGGTTGAAGGTTCAAGTACTTACCACTGCCGAAAACCTTTGCCTTATGCCATTGAAATCATCAAACGAATGCATCTAATTATTGTCGATTATTTTTAGGATTGCTAGAACGTTCTGCTTTAGCAATAGAGGTCATGGTCTGTATTTGGCAACACCGTCAGAACTTCAGAAATTCACCATTTGTACTGAATTTTGGTAAGTGTTTTGCGTTATTTTTCAATTCATTATAGGATATTGTTGATATATTTTGCGCACTGGTTTCTTACCGCCATTATATTATCCACTAAATAACTTAAAGAATTTCAGAATATGGTTCAGAAACTATTATTGAACATATAGTCTGTTCACGAAAGGTTGAGCCGTCGGTTGGCCATGGAAATTTGGCATATTCCACTGTGTATATTAAAATTTAGGTTATGTTCTTGTCAGATTGATACGCAATGTTGTCAATATTGCATAGAGTTGTCTGATAACTCGTAATCTCGTCGAACGAGGCCGGTTACATTCGGCAACGTTGACTTTATTTTACGTTATGACAGCAAATACTGCCAACTTCAGATAAATAAAAAAACGCCTACTATGTGCTCAACCTTTCGTGAACGGACTATATGTATGTCAACTATTGAAAGACGTAAAGAATGAGAATAGAGACTGCAACGTCTTTCATCCGGACAATTGATGGCAAGGTGGTTGTCTGGATTTTAGATTTTATCCGGATTATAGAAAAAAAGAATAATTTTTTATAGGTTGTTTATTACTGAAATATAATATTCAAAAAATTTGCAGACAGCATAAGTCTATTTGAATTCTATAATGTTGAAATTTTTCTCCGATTGTCTTGAAACTTCTTGATATTTTTTTGCAGCTCAACGTTCAATGATATGATTGGTGAAATATTCCTATCTAAAGAAATGCCAGAGCCACCCAAAGAAGGATTTATCAAAAGTCTGTTTGGAGGGGGAGTTAGACAATTAGATAGAGAAGAACTATGTGAGTAAAACATTCATGTATTTCGAGAGTTGCAGCTCTTTTGTCGAATAATTTGATTTTCAATATGAAATAACCTTTTTGTTATAGAGATAATTTGTAAAATTGCAACTGAATTCAGTGAAGTCTAACACTTGAGCTTCTTTCCTATCGAACCATGATACTACTCACAGTACTGACTGTACAATATACGACTACAAAGATGTAGATTTTTATTAGTTACCATGCAATCGAAGTAACGAAAGATCATGATATTTTTGGAAGTAACTTTAACACACAGAACATACAATGTATACTCCTTTCACGAAAGGTTGAGCCATCGGTTGGCCATGGAAATTTGGCATATTCCACTGTGAATTAAAATTCTAGGTTATGTTCTTTATTTTCTTGTCAGATTGATACGCAATGTTGTCAATATTGCATAGAATTCTCTGATAACTCGCAAGCTCGTCGGACGAGACCGGGTAACATTCGGCAACGTTGACTTTATTTACTTTATGACAGTAAATACTGCCAACTTCGGATAAATAAAGAAATCCCTACTATGCGCTCAACCTTTCGTGAACGGACTATACTTAAGAGTTTAGACTAGAGAAGAGAGAGGACGCGTAACGCTGAACGTCTTTGTGAAGCAATCTGCCACATAATGAAGTAGACCATCGGCGAGCCTCTAGTAATATTACTCATTAAATAGCTGACTTTGCATAATTACAAATATTTCATGAAGACATACAGGTTTTCCTTTCAAATTGGCCTTATAGACGTTTTTGGAGAACTAGTGAATATTTCTTTCTGAAATTTTAGATGGAGCCTTGGGAATGAAGGTACTCTTCGCCTAAAATATTCTCAAGTCGACAGTGTCGCCACGTCTATCTCAACCATGTCTACTTTCTTATTCAAATGGAACTACCAATATTTTATATTTATGTATCGATTCAATACCAAATTCGCAGTATAGCCTACTAAAAAAATTTCTGCCATGCACTGTTGCCAAGTTAACCACAAATTCTTGAAAATTTTAACATCTGCATTGTCTGTTTGGAAATGCAATATCTCGATTATTTTTTATGAGAACGAAACCAAACTCAGCAGTCTCATAGTGGAGAATCCATGGATTCGTGTGGTGCATTCAGTATTTTGATGCATCGTAAGGTTTTTCGAAGATTTTGCTCCGAAAATGTGGAACTTAAAATTGAAATACTTCGAGATTTTCAAATGGCAACCCATATTTACTACTATTTATTTTAGATAGTTTTCGAATGAGATGAAAAATACTGAGATTCTTCAATATTTATAGTCTGATCTATCGACTATAGTCGTATTCACGATGAAATAGCTCTATGATTACAAGGTAAATTATTGAATAAGAAATATTGACTAGTAGGCCACTTAAAGGAAAACCCTGTATATTCGAATACTCAATTACGTACAACTTGAAATTATATTGAGCTGAAAAAGTCCTTGAAAATAAGGATTTATTTTGCCACATAAATAATGGTGGCCACTCTGAAACAACAGCACATACAACATACAATATAATAATTGGACCTATGCGAAACGGCTATGCGCGGTATCCTCCCTCTTCCCTTATCTAAGCAATATACTTCTACTACTCTTTTTCACAACTATTTTACTCTATGACACAGATGATGACTTTTAAGGCTTTTCCGGAAACTTACTCGATTACCAACCCAGGATAGTGACATATGACAGATAAAAAATTAATTTGCTATCAATATGTAGATACTGTAGTGGGTGGCTTCTCCTAAAGCAAATTTCAGCATTTTATATCATAACTTGATCAGGAAAATCTTAAAATGGCAAAAAATAAATTTTGAGTAATCGTCTAGTTCTTTGATTTTTTCCACCTCGCTGACTTTGAAGGCTAATTCTAGCAAAAGTAGTCTGTTGAGTACCATTTTTTATTAATGATTCTGAAAGCTGAGTGTTGAGCGCAGTTTTTGAGCCTACTAAGAAACCATGAAGTAACCTGTTTACATTTTTAATTCAAATTTGAAAATTAGATCATGATCCAAAATACGTAACTTTCTCACTTGAGACCAACATTTCCATATTTTTTTATCAAAGTTACGATGCTGGTTATTTTATGTATAAAAGTACAATTCATGGCGATCTATTTACAACAAAAAATCATAAAAGTATTTTACTTTTCTTTAAAAAAATTTTCGAAGATGTTCAAGTTGAAAATTCTCATATTTCATAAAAAAAATCATAACTCGAAAACCGTGAAAAATCGGATAACATTCATGGGGGTGATTCGAATACCCCATGCCATGAGGAACCTGTTTTTTTATTGACGTCAATCGTCCGGCCACCTTTATAAAATATTTTCATATTTCATCTTTTCTTACATTCACAGTTGGAGAATCCAGCGGCAAAGCGAACAAATCGGTGGCCAAGCATATCCCTGGCAACCTGCAAGACATGGGCAACAGGGTAACCAGCGCAACGAGTGAAGTGAGCCGAGCGCACAAGCTGATGCTCGAACGAGGCGAAAGGCTGAACAGGCTTGAGGAGAGCGCTGAGCGCATGCGCAACGAGGCAGAAAACTTCTCTTCTTCCGCTCACGAAGTCATGCTCAAATACAGGGACAAAAAATGGTACCAATTGTGAACGGTTCGCGTTGTCGAATCTCTTCTACTTGTACATTTCCTCAGTCTAGTCTAAATGTAGACTTCGTAGTCAATGAATACGGCCTGCGGACGGGTTTTTGCCAATTATGAAAAATGGGTTTCAAAATGAAAAGCTAAAGGTTAGTTGTGAATAATTGGAAAGTTGTAGGTGTAATTGTTTACTTGAAGGTATACATCGCGAATTTTCATGAAAAATTTGCTGTTCATTACACTGATTGGCAAAATAATCGATCCACTCAAGAAATCAATGAAGTTTGTTAATTCATAAATATGTTATTCGAGTCTGATTCGATTGATTTTTCCAATTCTAGGTATGTTCATCCTTGATCAATCATCAGTTTTGATTTCCAATAAAACTCGGCCTACGTGATTTTATACAGGGTGAAATAAAATCTGTTTTTTTACCCTAACTTTAAAACCACCCTTGGTGTGTTCCAGTGTTCCACCGTGTGTTTATTCATTTCATCATCGAGACACATCATCTCTTGACAATTTAATTTTACATTTATAACAATAGCTCAATTTTTGTTGAAGATACGAGGATTTTCAGAGCAATATTGAACTCCACAATTTCGCTATACCTATGAAAGTACTTCCACAGATTCAACCTTAAATCCGAACGTTATGAAAATAAACTGAAAACTAAGTGAAAACATAAAACAAGAGAAGTTTTAGCGTGGCATGTTGTACCGTATGCACCATAGAGATAAAATAGATAGAATACTATTCTATCTCTATGGTATGCAACCGTTTATTTGAGACGATTTCGTGCTAATGCTTTATAATGCCTGACCGCATCAAACCGCATGTGGCTATAGGATTGCCAGGGAGAATTTAGCAGAGGTTGATATCCAAGCATTCAACTGGCCTACTATAAGCCCAGATTTGAACATGCATGTTTGATTGCTCTTGAGAGGAAAATTCGATCTCGCATACTAACTACTGAAAATTTTCAGCAGCTCAGTGATGCTCTAATTGATCCAAAACCTTAATAAGAACATACCGAGACGAATTGCACCTATATTATCTGCGTCTGAGGGGAAAACACATTATGTTTTTGACTGAGTTTTCAGTTTTATTTTCATTAGGTCAGAATTTTAAGTGGAATTTGTTGAAGTACTGTTGTAGCCTTAGCGAAATATAATGTTTTACTGAAAATCCAGTATCTTTGACAAAAATGCAAATATTGGTATGAATGAAGAATTAAATTATCAAGGAAGATGTGTTGTCAAGATGGAATAAGAAATCGCACGGTGAAACAAATGGAACACACCAGGGGTGGTTCTAAAATTTAAGTAAAAAAACAGATTTTGTTTCACCCTGTATAAAATGACGTA
This sequence comes from Propylea japonica, assembly GCA_013421045.1. NCBI lineage: Eukaryota > Metazoa > Arthropoda > Insecta > Coleoptera > Coccinellidae > Propylea > Propylea japonica. The sequence goes on from CM024244.1 coordinate 3,004,658, forward strand.
CGCAGAGTTTTCTCGGAGTTCGAAACCGTTGATTGATTAAGAATGAATATACCTACAATTGAAAAAAAAATAATCGAATCGGACTTGAAATAATATATTTATGAATTAACAACTCCATCAATTTTTGAGTGCATCGATTATTTTGCCGGTGAGTGTAATTTTGCTCGTAATCCATCAACGAGAATTGATGCCACCTTTCAGTTTTTCCAGAAAACATCTCAGTTCGTCAAGGTAACCCAACTTATTTCAGTTATTTCACTTATCTTGCATTGTTTCTTTCAACCGTACTCATCGTTGATGCAAATTCGCCACTCGAAATGACAGAAATTGGTCAAATTTCAAGAATTCCATGGATGTTTACTTCTTGCGTATTTTCCGCCATTTTTGCCTTGAGTTGTGTCTAACACAGCACGCACTTCAACTCTCTTGGAGTTAAAAAGATAGAGTAGACAGAGAACATGCTCGAAAATGTACCTACATAGTTCGCTTCAGTTTTTTGTTCTGTTTCAGAAAATCAAACCGTATTTTTAAAAATCGAAATATAGGGTGTTGTTTTCGGGATGCGAAGACATATGAAATTTTTGATAATCTAGACCTAGATTTCCAAGTGAACAATAATCAGATCGCTTGTGTAGAAGTAGTATAATGTTCTTACCAAAAATCATAAAAATATTCGGAGTGGTTCGTGGGTTATGGCTACTCGAAGAACAGGTCTATTCTCTATAATGAACTTATTACACCCATAAAATATAGAACATTCGGAACCACCAGAGGTGCTTTATTAACTCTCCACTTCTTTCCGTTTCCCAAAAAAAAAAATATTGAAATTCTATTCATTCAGTTGAGTATGTACCTCTTTTGCCGATAAATATTCATCAAGTTCGCTACTCCATATCTTATTTTAATAATTTGGTGTTTATATTTGGATGATAGAAATTTCTATTTCTATTAACAATGCTTCGAAATTTCATAGTAATCGATAAAAAAATGGATCAATAAAAAAACATTCTGAAAATAGATTTGACATCGTATAGAACTTAAACATGATTATTCTTCCGAAAATTTCAGTGATGCATGAGACTTTTTCAATAAGTTTCATGAGCAACAATAATATCCAAGTTCTAATTCTAACCTCACTTTTCGCGTTTTGCACTCTAATCTTTCCGATATCTGTCAATTTTTGTTTGGTGAAAACCCGTCAAGATGGCATTTATTGTAAAATTGATCTTTACGTGAAATGTGATACTCTGAAACGGCATTGAAAAGGATTTATTTTGATCTAAACCATTCGTCACTATTTAACAGAGCACACGGTTTTTTGTACTTAAATCTGACGAAATTTCAATAACCGCTTTAGGGGTATCACATAACCTTTTATTCCATTTCGGAAAAATGGCATATCTTCATGAATAGCCTTGTGACTATATCTTCTTTTTTCTTTGTTGAGAGTTTGAAGTCTAGCAAACTCTAGTAGATGAATTCATGTTTTCGAGGTAATCTTAGGTTACGTTGACGTTCTCTTTTTCGGTAAATCATCGGTTTAGGCATGTAAGATGGCAGCGATTTGTTGACAATCGAATGACGCTGTGCAGTATAAGTGCCAGACATCGTTTTGGTTGCCAGAATTTGTGCAAAAGCTATATTTTTGGAATCGAATGTTGACTTGCAACGAGGATTTACGAATTTCTTCTGAAAAGAAATTATAATTTTGAAATATAATGTATAATTGCACTATATATTCTATTCTTCACATGGTGGAAAAAGAAATTAATAAATGTTATATTATCAATTAGAACTTTCAGGATATATTCACTATATGGAAAAATTGATTTATTTTAGAGTTGCATTGTTCGAAGTGCTAAGAAATGAAAGAACTAATAAGCAAGGAAAACATTCACTCACGCAACTATTTAAAATAATATATATAATCACATTTCTGTTCGACAAAGAGTTAAAGCAAGCTATTTCACTTGAATTGACTAGATAAAATTAATTTGAATTGTATAGTCATAGTGGAACCTCGATATAACAAATCGAAATGCAATTCAATCGATTCTTCAAATACAAGAATAATCGTCATACCTGGCAACGTTGCTGCCACTAGTACGGACCGCCGCCATCTTACATGCCTAAACCGATGGATTGCCCCCTCAGAAATCATAGCGATTAACCGTTTATCATTTAGCGAATTCAAACGTTCAGAAATTTTGAGTTAATCATTGGATAGATATCTATTTAATATTATAAATGACATTACCAAACGCCGTGTATATAGAATCGGAACTAAAACAGAACTACAAGCTTTCACTGAAAAAGTATGTGCGAAAATCTAAATGGACAGATGGAAATTAAAGATATACAGGGTGTTACATAATAGTATGTCACAACTTGGGATTAATTTACTTATAATTTCAAGAAAAAAGGTCCATATAAACATGGCCCGTAAAAGCTTCGTTACGGAGCTACAGGGTGTTGAAATTTCCAAAAAAAATTGTTTTTTCTTCATAACTTCTGCAGTTCTTGAGATTCAGTCCAAATTCGGAACGCGAGCTATTTTCAACAATCTCCTTCATCGATCTTCCTGAATCTTAACTAGAATCTACAGGGTGCTTTCTTTTCCGGGCCATGTCTCCTTTTTCTCTCTGAAACTTTTTTGCGGTACGCCACTCGATTTTTATATCTTCGTTCAAATAAGAAATTTTTTTGACTCCTGTAAATTTTTCGTATCTCTAACCGTTTTTGAGTAAAAATGATTGAACTTATTAGTTTGATATTGAATAAGCTTCAGTTGAGTGTCAGATGACGAGCTATCAAAATAAAAGAAAATTTTGGACATACCTATCGAGTATTTCTATTATTTTTTTTTACCGAATAACATACAATCGTTCAATAATTTTGTACTCAAAAACGGTTAGAGAAAATTACAAAAGTCAAAAAAGTTTTTAAATTGAACGAAGATATCAAAAATTGATTTTGCGCTGATCAGTAGCGTACCGCAAAAAAATTTGAGAGGAAAAAAGGAGACATATGGCTCCGGAAAAGAAAACACCCTGTAGATTCTAGTTAAGATTCAGGACGTGCAATGATGGAGACTGTTGAAAATAGCTCGCATTTCAAATTTGGAATGAATATCTCAAAAACTGCATGAGTTATGAAGAAAAACCAATTTTTTTGGAAATTTCAACACCGTAACGAAGCTTTTATGGCCCCTATTTACATAACATGTTTTTCTTAAAATTACATGTAGATTCACCCCCTCAAGTTGTGACATGCTATTATGTAACACCCTGTATGTTTATTCTTCTCGATTTCGAACTCTCAACAAAATTCAAAAATTAAATGAGTCGAAGAAGAAAGAGGCAGAAAGAGTGTATCTGAATATCCTACTATAAAAATAAGCCTTCCCAGCAAAGATCAAAACGATCACTTGAGCATGTTCTTATAATTATTGCTGCATAATAGATATGAGAATTAAACATTTCGAAATCCTGTAAACTAGAATATATAGAATAATACGGATGACTTGATAAATCTGTTGAACCTTTTCATTGAGCTACACAATTGATTTTGTACTTTTCTAGATTCATCCTCAGTTTTGAATGTGTACTTTCGATTTATATTTTTCTAGCATTAACGATATATGTAAATAAGACCTGTTATTGTGAAAGGGTCGTATAGTCGATGTAAATATATAATATATTTCTTTTTGTAAAGAAAAATATTGGAAGACAATAAGCTATATAATTTCTCTCTCTTATTCAGTTCTGTATCATCTGGATTTTATTCGCGAACTTATATAATATTTGTTGAAATTGTTGTCGAGGCTGGCCTTGATTTGGAATCGAGAAAGTGAAATTCGAAGAAATTTTTTCCAGAAGAAAACTTTTTTCAAGTTTAAAATATTTCGATAGCCCATCAGTGGTTTTCCTGAGGATATACAGTATCCTTTTTTCATTAGTATTTTTCACACTCCAATATTTGATTTTTTTCTGATAGAATTCAGATGTTACCATAAAACTTGTGTGTGAATTAGTTAGTTATAATTCATTTGAAGTGTCTTCCTCCTAATTTTTTCTCTGAATCTTGAATATTTAATCTTCGATAATATCTAATTTGATTCCACAAGTGGGTACAATTCACAGAGAATATCATGAAAAAGTGGAGATTCATTTCCACTACAATTTTCACTTTTAGAAAATCATACGTATTTTTTTACAATTGAAAGGATGAAAGGTGAGATTAATGTAAATGTACATTATTTCTCTGATGCAGTCAATATCGGATGTTTATGATGTGATTTTTCATACCAATATGTAAAAGTGTTTATTTCACTTTTAGTTTTTTTATCATTTTTCCTACGAATTCTTTGGTATCTATTCTAGGTCTTCAGTTTTTCCTAATTTTGAACATATAATTTTTAGAAAAATGAGCAAAATTGAAAAGTATTGACATATCCATACGGAAAAATATGAAAGAAGATAAAATAATTTAATTCTAATTTTTGAAACGTGAGAACATTTGAAATGAAAAGCGAGGCCTAAACACTTGGGAATAAAATTGAGATATCGAGAATTATTAAAAGCAAAAAATGAATTGTATAAAAACGGTAGAATTAGAACGAATGTTAATGTAGACTATTTGATATATACTAAATAAAGAAGAACAAACTTTTCTGTGCATAATATACAATTATGACAAATTTGTAAATTTAACGAGCTGGACTCTACAATTTTAGTTCCAGTATTTCTATACTACGCTGAAAATGAGAATGCCTATAACATATAATAGCCTGTCTCATTTTAATCACCTATTTGTAAAATTATCTTTAAAATAGATGTTGTTTCAGTTGACATATATTTTATTTGAGATTTTAACAGATGATAATCTATTTAGAGGGAACAATTATATGAAAATTTTTTTAAATATTCAGTACTCAACTTGTCGAGATTGGTTTTTCTGCAACTGATTATATTTTGATGGATTCTTGTCAAATGTTATGCTACTTAGTAATGAAGAAATTATATTATTGTTCTATAAATAGATCAGTTGTTTATATTTCTGTTTTTTATTTCATGAAACATGAACCTTTGCGAAAATTTCATTTGCGATATTTTGAATAAAGTGAATATCTGAATTCATAAAAGAATGAACAAAAACATGAAAAATTTATATATTCAAATAGAAGACAAACAACAAGAAAAATAATTAAAAGATTACAATTTATAGGGCTTCGAAATGTTTCATCAATCACAAAAATTATAGATAAAGTCTTATTAGTTCATCACAGACTCCTGAAGTAGTTAAAATTCCTAAATCTGTAAATAATAAAGTGATATAAGATGGTGGTGTATAATCCACCAAAGGATGAGTTCTCTTCAGATCGGTAATTTTATCAGGACTAATATATTTATATTCCTTAGGTATATCTTGTTGATTTAACGGGAAAATTCTTGAAAATTTGAAGCTTTCTACTAAAACATAGAAGCGTTTATTCAGTTCTTTAGCACAGACAGCCATGGAGAACGTTCCGACTTTATTGACAATTCCTCCGCTTTCAGCAACACACTCGCACCTACCATTACAAAATCTACTTGCTCCATAATATAAGCAACTGCAGAATCTAAGATTGGAGTGCATGGGATTCCATCCTCCGCTAATTCCTTGCACATTTTAAGGCCTGCCTTGTCAGGTTCTGATATCGTAACAAATACTTCAAATTCTATCTCTCTCGCTTTGCTGCTTCTCTGTAAGCTTGTAAGACGACTCTAGATCTTGAATGGGTCAATATTTTGGATCGATGACTAATGAAATCTTGTGTGAATCTCACTATTTTGCTTCTTGACTGGTTTAGTTTGTCAATGAATATATTACCTCTATTCAATAAGATTTTCCTGCATTCCTCAAATGTATCTGTATCTAAACTAGCAAGAGTAATAAATCTTCTGAATAATTCACAACCAGAGTTTATGGCAGCAACAGGATGATTTGAATTCTTCATGATAGCAATCGCTTGTTTGAGGTTTTCATCCAAACCTTGAATCGTAGAAGCCTCAGATTTTTTAATTATTTCCATAAGTGTTTTGATTGCAGCAACACCGACTGATACATCTTCGTCTTCTTTGATTATTTTACAAAAATATTCTCTAATTTCTTCATCCTCCATTATGAGAAATAATTAGAACTATGTTTTACTAATTAACTTCAACTTTTATTTTTTTGCTTGATTTATCTTGGAAAAAACGCACTACCACAGAAATTATTGATCATAGACATAATATTTATCATAGACATAATATTTAGAGCATAGAATTTTTTTAATCGTGTTTTTACAACCACTGAAAAAAAATATCAATGTTGCCACCATGAGGTTAGTAATCATAGAACAAATCTTAGTATTTCCACGATTGCCACCAAAATGTACTGAAAGTTCATCACATCACATCATCGTTCTGAATAGATCTTGAAAAAATAAAAAAAATGAAGCTTTACGGCTTGTTTCTCCTACAATTCGCCTACATCTAGTCATCAAAATTATAAAGATATAGTCCATCCAAGAATTATTGACGTTCCTATAAGATACTTGTCTAGTGTGAAATCAGCTTAAAATTGTTTGACAGGAGTTCTAACCTCACTAAATGTGTATTATAAACATTTCAATTTTCATGAAATTCTGTTTCCCATGAATGATATCTATAATTTATAATGGGTAGGTTAATTCCACTTAGGCTCCCTTAATTGAAAATATATAATATTATTATTATATTATACTCTATAATCATCACCAGCTCAATAAACTGCTATATTTATATTTTAGATTTACTAAACGAAGCGAGAGTCCAGCTAGAATCAGTCGTCAGTGAAGATCTCCTAAAAGAATACTTTGCAATTTTGAGACAGTGGTTCCTGCTAAACTCACCAGTCAACAAAGACGAGTTTGACAGACAAGCTCGCAAGTTACTTTTGAACGAAGAACAAATCATAGCTCATAACAGATTTCTCAGAGCCCTCCTTGAAAAACTAGTTCAGACACTTCAAAAATAACCAAAACTATCGAATCTGAATCTCCTAAGCACAAAAGTGGCAAAGCAACTACTGAAACAGAAAATGGAAAGACTTCCAAAAGTTCATCTAAAAGAGGACATTTTCAACCTGTGGTGTTCTCAGATTATGTGCAACCACTAAGTCCTTCAAACATGGTTCCAAGCGATTTTTCTGTGAGGTATGCTGCTTGTGAATTGTTCATGCCTGATCAGGGGCTGATATCTTCTAGGATAGCGCTCACCGCTTGGGAAAACGGTCTTCAGGGCGCTGACTCTAATGTTACAGACCTAATAGTGCATTCTTGCCAAGTAAGTTGATCTGAACCGATTCACAGTTTTTTTATTGTCACAGAAAACGCATCGATTCAAAGGGAGCTGCATTATAGGCGTTTTTTGGAAAGTTACTCAGGGTTATTAACTCGATCCATTTGGTCACGAGACAGATCTACTCGGATCACGGACCCGGGTTCTTAGTATACGAACACATCAGTTTTAGGATTTGAAGTGTCAGACGAATCAATAGCATAACCAAATATTTTATAAATTTATTTTTTCAGTCCCAGTCTATTTTAGGATTGTCTCTGGCGTTTCTTGCATTTATTGGCTTTTGTGAAATCTTTCTTACATTTCTGGTGTGCCCTTCCATGTTTACCATGTCTACCATTGTGATCGACGTTCCCTTGTATACAGACGTCCACGTGAAAGATATGCTCAGTGCAATTTCCTGAATACTACTGATTTCGGGGCAGGATCGATTATGGTATGGGGTGGAATATCTTTGACTGCTCGCACAGACCTAGTGGTCGTTGATAATGGAGCTATGACTGCTGATAGGTATATAAGGAACATTCTTGAAGAGCATGTAGTGCCATTTACCCCATACATTGGTGAAAATTTCATTTTATGGACGATAATGCCAGACCCCATCGTGCGCGCATCGTTCAGGAGTACCTTGAAGAGGTTGAAGTCTCTACTGAAATGGCCAGCAAGAAGTTCAGAAAATCGTCCAGCTACTCTTAATGACTTAGGAATCCAACTCAGAGAAATTTGGGAAGGATTAGATCAAAACATTTTAACATCACTCATTTTGAGTATGAACCGTCCTTGCGGAGCTGTAATTAACGCAAGGGGTGGAAATACCAAGTATTAATCACTTATCCGCATTCCAGTATTTTGAAAATTGTTTATTTCTCTTCTTTCACATAAGATTCTGTGAAATCCTGAATTTTTCTTCCATTTAATGTGTCTTGTTTCGTTCAAAACCTTCCCGAGAGAACATAAAAAATAAGTTATAAAGTTAATGTAGAGTTAACTTTCATTAAAATCATTGAGTTTAAAAATAATAATATATTTAAACTCAATGTTGAAATTGAGATTTTCAGAATGAGCATTAATTTTTTTGAGCAGTGTATATGAAATTATAAGGAGAAGAGTAGAGGACTAATTCCTGCCTCTTTCAAAAAAAAAAAAAATTAGACTGCAGTGCGCATGCAGTGACTGTACAACCCTGCTCTCGTGTAGGGTTTACGCTAAATCAACCTGGGTCAGTGATCAAGTTAATAGCACCGTACTTTCCGAACACGGGTTGCATGTTCGGGTTAGGTAAACAAACAGGAAGGTTAGGGATCGAGTTAAACCGAGTACGAGTAAATATCCGAAAAGGCCTTATGCAGACGTTCTTGGACGCAAAATCTATGAATTGAATTTATTTGAAAGTATGGTAGACTTAATTGAATTTGAATATTCAAATGACAATGGTTAATATAAAGATTCCATTCTTGTTTTCTAATTGTCTACTTGCTCATTTTATTTCTATTTGTAGACGTTTGTGAAGAATATACTCACAGCTATGATCTCCAGAAAAAAAGGGTTTAAAGTACGTGATAAAAGATTACAATATGGATTCAACCAACCAATACCAGACCCTTTCCTTAGGAACTATAACAATGTTATAGATGACACTGCAGAATGCAGGGTGGAAGTCGCCGATGATGATGATAGCTTTGTGCCTCGACAGAAACCATCTTTAGAGAGGGTAGAGCAACAATTGGCATTCGCATATTCCAGTTCCAAAAGAAGAAAGTATGATGGCACATTAACTGTACAACTTTTATACGATACATTGAAAGATAATCCAAAACTGTTGGGGTTTGGATCTAGTTCTGAAGTTCATTTATTGAAATTGAATTTGCAAGCAGGATCTTGAAGTGATATACTACTGTCACAAGTATTCACTCTCAACATTTGCAAAAGTTTGAGAAATTCACAAGAACAAACAAACTGAATTGGAACGAAAAAAATTGACAAATATTTATTAGTTTCGGAGCTGTTGTTGTTCTTACAGCAAACTAATGAGAAAATATATACAGGTGTCCCCGTAATTAGACCGACAAACTTCTAGTTGACATTATAGATCGATTTTAGACAGATTCAACCCAAATCATATAATGCAAAATTGCTTCGGAGGAGCTAGTGCCCTTTGAAGATGACGTCCTGTCCACACTTTTTGCCACATATTCGCTAAACGGAGTCACATAAAGTGCTGAAAGTTTACACATTGGCTAATATGAAAAATACGCATCGATTAGATGCATCGAGTGCATTTTCTTCATGTTAAGCACAATCGTACCATTTGGGGGGGGGGGTTCGCGAAAGGTATTTTTAGTAGAAACTTTTTTCATTATTTCGCGAAATTTACATCATATTCATAAACTCTGATGTTTTTTCTTGAAAAAAGATGCTTTTGTTTAATAACGCCCAGAATCCAGATGCACCATTTCTGAAAAAAATTGATTTGAAATTTTCTTTCTTTTCACTATGTAGGTACATAATGTTCACTTTTTTTTGAATTTATTTTCACTTGATAATGGTTAGGTTGAAGATATAAATCAATTCTATCAAATAAAGATCATCTTCTCTCGCCAAAAATTTCGATATCAATTATTTGCATTCATGTTTTGCAAATATGTGGCAAAAAGTGTGGACAGGTCGTCATCTTCAAAGGGCACTAGCTCCTTAACGAAGCAATTTTGCATTATATGATTTGGGTAGAATCTGTCTAAAATATGATCTATAATGTCCACTAGAAGTTTGTCGGTCTAATTACGGGAAACCCTGTATAGTCCATTCAAGAATGATTGACATCGAGGTATGGTCTGAACGTCTAGGCTTAGCTCTATTCTGGTTCCAAAAAAGTTACTATGAGAACGATCAATGGTTAAATTCCTCATCAATTCCAGACATTTTTAACAACTAATTGATGAGTGCTTAAAATTGATCAAAATTAATATGTTTGTTCAAAACCAAACAGAACAAATTGTCAAAAGTCGAATATCTTTTCTGTCAGTGTTATTTACAGCACCAAAAAAGTGAATGAGCTATTACCAACTTAATTTGGATGTCAATCATACATGGATGGACGTTTATAACGTGCGTTCAAAAAAATTTGTGGTCAAGTAAGCTGTGGATTCTATTCTTCCTAAGAGTCTATGAGGGGAAAAATAGAATCCACAGCTTACTTGACCACGAATTTTTTTGAACGCACGATAGTATTCGTTCTGAAGAGTTTCGTGCTCCTGAGCTGTTCCGTTGCTTGTGCGCAACCAATGGCAAGTCGTATTTCGAGCTTTTGAGTCACTCAGCAGCACGAAACTCTTCAAAACGAATAGGCTATATATTATATTGTTTCAATTGTATATAACAGAGACGTATTGAGATGAATAATTGCATTTTACAAAGTTTTTTAGTCGTTTCATTTGAGGACCAGCATCCCATTATTTTTTTGAAGATAAATAGTTGTCAGAGACAACCCAGTTATCGTTTCAGATAATCTTGGTTGTGCTGATATTCCTTGAAAACTTGCTTTGAACACAATTTTTCGGAAGAGAATGAAGATATTCGCAGAAAACAATTTCTCGGGATATTCGGAACTTTATGTCGAAAATTAGGCAATCAGAAGTGCAGCTCTAGTGCATCAGCTAGTGCATTTTACGTGTTGCCTACCATTTTGAATTTATAGCTACTCCCATCTATCGACAGGTTCTCGAGTTAAATATCCTAACAATAGGCATGTCGAAGTTTTCTGCTTCATTTCCTGACATCGGAAATTTTTTGTTAGTCACTTCCTGATATATTTTCTGTTCGCTGACTACCTAAGAGTTAAATATTTTCGGGTCAGTGTGAAACATTTTTTTCCACAAATTTTGAATTATATGAAAAATTTAAGTATACTCGATCTGCAGCAAGATCAACTAAGAAAAAATTCAGTTTTGAATATGAAGCAACGAATTTGCTAATTAAAAATCCGGAAGTTATACGAATGTCGAATTATTCAAGAATCGTATGTGATCCTATAAAATAAATATAATTAATGGTTATTAAATGAACATAAAAAAAAAATCTACACTAACTTTTGTATGAAATTATTTACTCTCACATGGTGTCAAAATTCACTAGCAATAGTAAAAAATAATTAATAATAGACTGTTTCTATTCATTACAATTCATGAAGGAATTACATTCTTGCATAGTCTTGAATTATCATCAAAACAATTCTTGATCAAATATACATTAAAAAATGGCTTATACAAAAGTTTATAAAATATTAATTTTAAATATGAATATCGAATTTCAAGAAACAAAAACCAATGAGCATTCTATTCTTTTTTCAGATGTTTCAGGGCTTCTAATCTTTCTAAAAGTGGTGGATGAGAATGATGCCAAGCTGAATAGATATTATCATAAATAGGAAATCCTAAGTTGTCCTTGTTCAATTGCACTAAAGCTTTTTCAAGGTATTCGGCTTTCCCTAACTTGACTGCAAACTCGTCTGCTTGGAACTCAAACATTCTTGATAGGTACGTCATCAAAAATGAGATTAACGTGTTATAAGGCATCATTATAAACTGGGTTACCACAAAGAGTCCAATCAAAACTGGTTGAGAATTATAAAATCCAAGCGCTGAGTAAAGTGGTGGATATTTAAACATGAATGCAAAAATGTAAAACAGCAGGAAGAGATTAACCTGGAATACCAGAATGTTTTTAGTAATGTGATTGTGCTTCCAATGTCCTAATTCATGGCATAAAACTGCTAAGACTTCTTCATCCCCACATCCACTACCATCATCCTTAGCTAGAAGAGTATCGAACAAAACTATTCGTTTAGCTTTGAACAATCCATAGAAATAAGCATTGCTATGAGATGATCTCTTAGAACCTTCCACCACATAAATATGCGTTAGTGGAAATTCGAGATCAGAGGCAAGTTTTTCTATGTTGCTCCTGAGTTTTCCTTGTGGCAAAGGTACAAAGGTGTCAAATAATGGTGCTATCACAGATGGATAAATAGTAAGCACGATCAAGGCGATTATGCAAACCACTGCCCATAACCAAATGAAGAAATAATCACCAGTGTTCCTCACAACAATTATAATAACTGATGCTATCACCATACTGAAAATCTGAGAAACCATATAACCCTTCAATTTATCCCATACAAAAAACCCAGCTGTTTGCTTATTGAAGCCAAATTTTTCTTCCAATACAAATGTGTAATAAATCGAAAATGGTAAATCAATTATTGTTGATAAAGTTGTCAATATGAAGAACCACACGCAACTTATTGCTACTTCATTACTGTAGGGACTAATCACACTGGACGTTTCCCAAAAGGCTGCTAATAAGTTAACATTAATAACTACAGTGGACACTAGAATAGCAAATGTATCTTTGACGAATCCAAATCTACTCTTAGCTAAAGTATACAGTCTTGCTTTTTGGAAAGTTTCTTCAGTCATGACATTACGAAGCTCTTCTGGAACCTGTTCTGTTCTCAGAACTTTTTTATGCTGGAAAAACTCAAATTAGAAGATAACCGAAAAGATATTTTGAACATCTCACCTGTCTGATAGAAAGGTATGTTTCCCATATAAATTCGATCCAGATGAAAAATAGAATTATGTATTTTAGTGTTAATGGTTCGATTAGTATCATTTTGAATATTTATTGAAAACTTTACGAAATTAATACAATTTTCACTTCATTATTGTAAGAACGGAAAATCAATGAATTTTCGCGATCACCATAGATGATCACAGAACAAAAATAGCATTTTCAAATTCAAGGATGTCCAATAATATTTTGTCGATAGGGATGTCCACGAAACAAAAATATCGTTAAATATTTATATTTTTCTGTGGGTGTCAAGAAATTTACAAATTTAAATATAATTTTCTATTTTGAAAAATAAATATAAATTATCATATTGTGGAGGTTAAAGAAGAGGACTGGTTTAGATGTTTTATCCTTTCTAGCAGAGAAGGGTAATGGAAATTATGTTTGCTATATAAATAATCCAAAACTGGAAATTGAAAATTAACGACATATATTTTAATTAAAGCTCTCTTCAAGGAATTTTTCATTCCTAGCTGCACTGCAAACACGTCGGCTTCATATTCATAAGATCTAGACCAGTACATCAAAATGAATGTCATCAAGACATTGTATGGCATCATCACATATTGAATTGTTATCAAAATACCTGCAAGTACTGGTTTTGAGTCGTGGAAACCAAAAGCTTCATAAACAATATTCCTTTCAAACGCGAAATGAAACAGGAAAACCACATCAAAAGCGCAGCTTCTAAATAAGGAACTTTTTGATATCATGCTTCTTGTGCCAATGACCAAGTTGATGTGTGATTAGAGCCAAAATTTCCTCCTCATTCAGAGTTTCTTCAATGCCTGTGATAGGCAAGATATTCACAGAAATCACTAGAACTTTCCTGAACATTCCATAGTAGTATATCAATTTATGCTCGTCCATCGATGTACTTTGAATCATTAACTCAATTCTCTCTAAGGGAAAATTTAATTCTCTGCAAAAATTTTCAATTTTTTGCTTCAAATCAATGTCTGGAAACTCTACCAGGCCTAAAGTACGCAAATACCCTATAAGGTGTGCCAAATGGGTGAAAATAAGTAGAAGGACACAGCATACACCCCATAAAATAACGAACAAATAGCGACCTGTAAACTGTATTATGGCAACAATTATTGCTGCAATGGCTGTAGATAAGACTTCGATTATCAAAAAGTTTATGAATGATTCCTTCAGCATCTGCTTGAAGCTCAAAATGGGCATTTCCAGACTTCTCTCTAGGATGAAGTTGTGATATATATCAAAAGTAAAGTCTACCAGAGAGCTCAGAGCACACAAGATAGCCAACCATATACAGCCGGTAATATTTCACTTCCGAATGGATCTTTATTATTGGCATAAACCCATAATCTTGCCATATAGTCGTTGCTTATCATCATGTATGAAAAAACAACAGCTACAGTGTTTTTTCGCGAGATAAAAATCCAGGTTAGCCAACGCATACTGCCGTGATACTCTGAATATTGGCGGGGGCATAATATTACGAATTTCCCTTGGGAGTTCTCGAGTATGATGTACTTTATCAAACTGAAAAAAAATTATTTTCATTTGAAAATCTTGATGATTAACCTTGTGACAAGGCTAATGAAAAATAAAGATTTGTATACATACTTGCCTTCTATTCAAGTATGCTTGCCATATAAACTCCATCCAAAGGCAAATAAGGATGCTATTTTTAAGTAAATCTACCAATTCAAACATCAACCAAGATGTCTACAATTCACAACAAAACGAACAAAATGACTTTTTGATTTTTTGAATTTAACTATGATCACAAAAAAATCATAGATATATCATATTTTCTCTATGAAAAAAGTAACTGAATTCCATAGAAAATATAGTGTCCTAGAAGCACAGATGCAAATTTTTGATGTCAGAAACAACAACAAAAAAATATTGCATAGAATTTTCATGACTAATTCTTGTTAAATCTGAAAAATGAACTTTTGACTTATTTCAGAAGCTGAATTAGAGAGTAATGAATCCAAAACGAAGGAAAAAATATTCCTAAAAACCCTTTAATTTATCAATCTTTTGAAAGAGCACCAAATGAAATGAAACAATTAAATTATTATCAGGACAAGATCGTGCTGTTTATTAGAAATTTTTGAATGGATATGAGATTTGCAAACAATTCGATAGAGTAAATGTTTGTACTATTTGTCAATTACATCCTATCAAGTATATTTGGTTTCACCTGATCAATCTCTGAGAAAATAAATTGAACACTAAGGGATTTTGAGACTTGATGATGTCACAAACAATAAAAACATATAAAAAATAATTACATTTTAAAACCCTAAATACATAATTTAAATTGAAAACTCATGATTATAAATTGAGAATCATTACCTGAAAACTTACATAACAATTTATTTAATATCAACAATATCATGCCATATAAATAAATGTGTTAATGTCATCATCATCTCTTTTCATATATTTATGTTCTATTAACCATTCTAATTGTTCTTTTATCATTTTCTTGGTAGGAATAAACATATTTTTTAGAATATCCACTAGTTCAGTCTGTAATGCGGCATTCGATATCTTTTTTTCGCATTTTCAAAATCTTTATTATCGCTTCTTGTGTTCTGTATATTCTCAATTGCACAATTGATTGATTATCCTCAATCTGAGAACTTTCCGTACTTAGCTGTAAGCGACCAATGAGATTCACCTGAAATTAAATACAATTCAAAATACAAAGTTTTGTGAGGAGCGCAAATAAAAAATTAACATATCTTTCCAAAAACGCCACCGAATTTTTATCAGAAATCAAGGATCATAGAAAATTTTAAAGCTTTTTCCATTGGGAGAACTAGTGCGAACTGAGTGCATTTTTTGTGTTCCATTGCAGCACTAGCATATAGTTCGTTCACGGTAGTTTAAGCCGGTTGGCCATGACAATTTGGCATTTGGCATGTCCGTTCACGAAAGCTTGAGCGCATAGTAGGCGTTTGTTTACTTATCTGAAGTTGGCAGTCATAACGTAAAATAAAGTCACCGTTGCCGAATGTACCCGGCCTCGTCCGATGAGCTTGCGAGTTATCAGAGAACTCTATGCAATATTGACAACATTGCATATCAATCTGACAAGAAATAAACAACATAACCTTAAATTTTAATATATACAGTGGAATATGCCAAATTTCCATGGCCAACCGACGTATCAAACTTTCGTGAACGGACTATCATCGGATCATAGAACATTTTAGTTCTTTTTTCATTGGGACAACTAGTGCGAACTGAGTGCATTTTTTGTGTTCCATTGCAGCACTAGCGAAGGCACAGTATAGTAAGTACCCAATAGTTGCACTCTCGATGAAATTGAACTGAATTCTTTACTCTAAGGTCACTTCGGCGCGAAGATTTTAAATCAGGATAGAGTTTTTCTCAAAGTGATATTCATACTTATGCGGGCATTTTTGAATTCCCCAAAAACTAAAATAAGGTTAGATGCATTGAAGTATACGCAAGTCGGAAACGGAGTAAAGATTTCGAGGAGTGCTCTCATTCTGAAGAATTTAAGTATTTTTCATCTCATTCGAAAATTATCCAAAATAAATAATTAGTGTAAAAGGAGACTGCCATTCATTTTTCATTTTGAATCGAATGCTGTAAAATAAATATGAGGTTGCCATTTGAAAATCTCGAAATATTTCAATTTTAAGATCAACATTTTCGGATCAAAATTTTCGAAGAACCTTTCAATGGATCAAAATACTGAATATACCATATGAATGCATGGAATCTTTACTATGAGACTGCTGAGTTT
The DNA here is from genome assembly GCA_013421045.1 of Propylea japonica. NCBI lineage: Eukaryota > Metazoa > Arthropoda > Insecta > Coleoptera > Coccinellidae > Propylea > Propylea japonica. The sequence continues at coordinate 3,021,416 of CM024244.1, forward strand.
GGTTGCGTTCGCATAGAAAATAATCGAGATATTGCATTTCCAAACTGGCAATGCAGATGTAAAAAATTTCAATAATTCGTGCATAACTTGGCAACAGAGCATGGCAGAGAATTTTTTTAGTAGGTTATACTTCGAATTCGGTATTGAATCGATACATAAATAAAAATATAGGTAGTTCCATTCGAAATAAGAACGTAGATATGCGTTTGAGATAGACGTGGCAACACTGTCTACTTGAAAATATTTTAGGCGAAGAGTATCTTCATCCTCAAGGCTACACCTAAAATTTCAGAACGAAATATTTACTAGTTCTCTAAAAACGTCTAATTGGCCAAGTTAAAAGGAAAACCCTGTATGTCATTTCGTGCTCGTTGTACAATATACTATTGAAGCGCAACTGGTTCAACAAAGAGTAAACTTTGAATCAGTCAAACAGATGATTGGAGAAACTGTCAAATATTGTAATGTTCTAATGGGAATTCACTGGTGCACCCAATGGAAAAAGCTATAGGGAAGAATTTCGGAGTGGGCGACATCTATTATTAATCGTTCGAAATACTAGAAGTGTGAACAACAAACTATTCTATGCGTTTATATGGGTGAAGTGTGAGGTTTTCATATAATTTTTAGTCGTTTCGGTTGAAAGTGATATATTTTGAAGTTATTTTATGAACAATAATTGTTTCAAATGAACTTAAAATCTAAAAATGCACCGGATTGTTAGAGGTAATGATGAGATAAGATCACGCAAAATGTGCTCAGTTCCACAATGCTCATCATATGGTACTTCCGATATTTCCCTACATAAATTCCCTTCAAATCCCAAGGAAGTCAAGAAATGGCAGCAAATCTTGAAGATAGGGAAGCCTATCTCCAAGTACATGTTCGTTTGCAGCAAGCACTTTCTGAAAGAGGATTTTTTTTGTGGTAAGTTCAATAATTTTTCACGTAGGTACCTGAATGCTTAGATTATTTACAATGTAAATAATCTAAGCCTGAATGTAATTTTTATTATGACATTCTCTTCACTTTGATCTACATTTTTTTACTATTTAATATATAGTTACCCCGACAACACAGAAGAAGCGTTTCCTAGCCAGAACCTTCCAGTAACGAGTTATCAACATAAAAATATAAAGGATAGAAGTGACCGACGTTGGTAAGGAGTAATCCAAAACAATTACTTTCATTATGATTATATATTTGATTTATTTCAGGCTCAGGCAAAAATCGAATGAAATGGAGCTGCATTCAGATGAAAATGAGCAAGTGGAGTTATCCGAAGAACATGATGATGATACTCAACATTTGGATGGGAATGAACATGATAATGATAATAATCTTGGTGAAACAAGTTCAACTAAACACCCAAAAACTTGTTATCATACTCTGCTTACCCATCTGTTCAACGAGGATAAATCTACACAAACTGACTTCTGTGATTTCGTTGAACTTCCACAAATTCTCAACACAGATGAAAAGCTCAGCCATTTCACAGGTGATATATCTATTCCACCTATTTGTGATGTGTTTCATTACATACTTATTTCTTTTCAGGTGTGTCTAACAAAGTAATAGATACATATAGTCCGTTCACGAAAGGTTGAGCCGTCGGTTGGCCATGGAAATTTGGCATATTCCACTGTGTATATTAAAATTTAGGTTATGTTCTTGTCAGATTGATACGCAATGTTGTCAATATTGCATAGAGCTGTCTGATAATTCGCAATCTCGTCGAACGAGGCCGGTTACATTCGGCAACGTTGACTTTATTTCACGTTATGACAGCAAATACTGCCAACTTCAGATAAACAAAAAACGCCTACTATGTGCTCAACCTTTCGTGAACGGACTATATGTTACTTGTACCAAACAAGTCGCAGCACATAATGATGATTATTTGTGTCAATATTCTTCAATGTTGCATTTACTCCTGTTATTCTTGGAAAATGAAGCTGTCAGTACGTATCATTGTGAATATTATTGTTAATTTTCTCAATCGAGACATTTTGTACATATTATGTAACGTTTTTCAAACAATTTATAGCCATAATTTAAAAATAATATAGATTTTTTTGTGTATTGTGAATATTTCTGATGTTGATTTAATAATGTCTCATTTTTTCATTGTTAGATCTGAGTAAATTTTATAATTGGTATTTTGGTAATTTAATTCATCTATTGATATTTTTGTATATGATGTTTTTTCCGTACTGCTCATTATTTTTAAATGATAAGGTTTTATGTTACCTGATATACATATATTCAATAAAATTGTTTTGATCGTAAATTTTCTTATAATTTGTTTCCAAAATCCATTTTCCTAATGCCATAATTCTTGATTTCTCATACTTCTTGTGAAATCAAGAAATATAACATCAAGTTTTCAATTCAATAAAAATATTTTAGTAGGCTAGGGGGGCACGTACTACATAAATTCTAGTTCACCAAATACGCACAGGGTCCAAAGTTCATAGTGACCACTTGTATAATTATATATGTATAAGAAAGAACAAGAATTTAACACTGAGATTCCCATCTATAGTATATCTTATCTATGAATGAATGACAAAATATTTGTTGTTCACACTTCAATCCGACATTTTGTATTTCGCAGCGCCATCTAGCGGTGCGTGATTTTTCCCTATTAGTCAAACTACATAACCTCACCTTTCCTCTTTTCTGTGGCTTCCCGTTTTTGATTAGCGCAAAATCCTGATTCACCCAAAACACCGTGTCTTCTGTGAACTCCTTCGCGCTAGTCACGGACGGTGAAAACAGCAATAATTGTCTTTTCAACTTGGGAAAGGCTACCAGTGACCATAAAGTCCTTCTTAGTTCGCCGTTAGGTAATTCAGTTGCAAGACGAAGGTTCTCATAGGTGATTTTGTCGTTGGGCCTCTGATTCCATGCAAAAAGCACAGCCATCTGGAAGGTGGTAACATCCAGGTCGAATTTACCTCCGTTTACAGCGAAGTTTATGGTCCCATTGCTCATATGGTGGTACCTGGATAATATTCTATGTTCACATGGCTTTATTACACAAAAAAACCAACAATTGATTGCAGGAAACTGTTTGAACTGCATAAGAGGAGCTTGGAGGTTTTTTCACTGCTTAAACGTATCCCTTTATAGGTCATTGGGACTATTATGTCCCACCCGTTCTTTAGCGAAAACTACCGTATTAACGGATATGTAGGACGTTCTTTAGCAGATCCTTACTACTAATTTTGAATCGATTTGATTGTCGCTCCCACGATACACTCACACCGGTATGCCAGATTCGGAGTCTAAACTCGTCCGGCGCGCTCATCTACGTCATTGAGGAGCAGAGATAAAAGTGGAGTTATATTATTATTGTTATAATACCTGCATTCATGCCTAATTGCGCAGTTTTTGGCTGTAAGAATTACAGAAGAGTTAAAAGGGAACCGAAATAAGGTACTTTTGCTTTCCGAAGTCGGAAGTATCCCGTCAGTACTTCATTATCTGAGGAAAAATATTTTCAAAGTGTTAGAAGATAACACGGTTGCAAAACTGAAAAATGATCATTCAGATTCCATTCGATGTTATTCTTTGCTTGAGCACAATCCGTACCAACTTAAGACAGGGATCTAAATAAAAAGATCAGTTTTCAGAATATGAAGAAAAAAGTGGACAAAAAACTTTACAAATTCACGAATTATAAGTGAAATACATTGAAATTTCCCTAAAAATGATAAAAATATTTTCATTTATCCGAAGTTTTAATGAACCTTCAATAATTTATTCTGTACTAACAAATAAATACTTTTCACTTACATCCATATTTATACAATTTCATTGATATATTTTAGAATCAACAAACAAAGACATCGGAGAAATTTCACTTGAAATTGTTAGTTAAGTGCATTTTCAATGAAACTTGGGATTAATTGCATTATTCCAATCACTCTCTGGAGTTCTAACACTTTCGTCCCGCAAATGCAATGGAAATGCTCCGCAGTGACGTCACATCTCGATGCGCGTCGGCATACCGGTGTAAGTGTATCGTGGTCGCTCCATAGGTTACTTTAAAGCTGCCCAGTAGGGAAATATTTGTCCCAATGCCCATGGGAAACCCCTCTTCAGCCAGTTTTCTTGTTTTGGCAAGTTTGTTTTCGATTTACGTGAATCTTTCTGTGCTGTGTCTCTTTTGAATAATTGCGATATGTGGAATTAATTTTCGTCAAAAATGATTGTGACCGCCGTTCTTCATTTTATAATTATGATTATGAAGCCGTTGGGATGAGTACAATGAATTTTCATACGAATTTCCGGATTTTTTTACTGTTGGCTGGAAGCATTCGGTAGGATAAATAATATTATTTCACTTTGTTCACATGTGGGCCTGATATTATCATCGATTTTTTTGGCGAAAAATGTTTCAGCTAGGAAGATTTTCCAAAAAATTCCAAAAAATCTGCTCAAAATCGCCTATTCACTTTCTATTCCTCCACAGTTTTTCCAAAAGTCATTATATTCATACAACAATGCTTGTTGAATAACCTACTTCGAATATTTTTCCTTCAAACATTTGAAATTAAATGGAACTTGATTCCAGTGGCGTAGGGCAAAAAAAATTTCGCGCATGAAACAGTTCGAAAGTGCATTACATTTTATTCAGACAATGGACAAATAATCTTATTGGAAAAATTCGTGAATGAGTTTGCTGAAGAAAATCATAGATATTGGGGGATATTGGATTCCGACGCGGACGATGCTGGTCTTTGGAAACTATGATATCCGCATTTTCATAGTTCCATATGAGAATATTATATAATTTTCGTTTTTTATGGGGTCAAATGTTTATTTTTGTGGTTTTATAAGAATATTTATCATTATTTATAAATATCATATTATTTTCCAAAAAATGTTATTGGAATAATAAATTTTATTTCCGTTGTTTTTATGAAATCGTTTATTTCTTGTTTTCCCTCCAAAAAAAATTTATGAGCAATTTTTTTTAACTATTTTATTACTTATCAGTTGTAATCATCATTTCTCCGTTTTTCATTCGATAATATTCAAATATTTCAGTTAATTTAATTGATGGGACATTATTGTCCCTATGAACTTTAAGGGAAAAATTGTGGTCGTAACGGTCACTGGGACAAATATGTCCCACCCAAAATTTTTAGTTTGGGTCTATATCGGAAAAAAAATGAATACACTATGGATATCTAGGGACCTTTCACAATATTTCCACAAAATTTCAGGATGATATTCCAAGCCCCACTCTTTTGCCCTATAAAGGGTTAAACATACTCACCATAACAATTTTCTACCAGAATGCTTTTTCCTATAGAATTCTTCTATCTCCGGAATGTAATCTTCTAAATCGACTGGTAAACTAACGGTAACCCTTTCTGAAAATCTAGCCCAAGCACCTGCATTCAATATCTTGATATTGATTGCATCGTGTTTAGCGGTAGATGTTCTAAACTGCGAATTCAAATCTTCGCTAACTTTGATGTCCTGGAACATTCTAGCTAACTTATTTACATAGTCTGCAGGCATGCCAACCTCCCTTAACCATTCAACCATGTCCTCCTCCTTTTCACTATCGATACTAAAAAAAAACAAAGTCAAAAAAATTTGCTAACTCCACAAAAACTGACATAAAACTCACTTAACTAAGTCATATAATTCATTCGTTAGATTGAGGTTACGTTATTGTTATTATTGATCGCAGAAATAGAGTCGTATTCATAGTTCGCCCTTGAGGGTGAGTGACAGTTTTTATTGCCCTTGAGGGTGAGTGACAGTTTTTATCGCCCTTATGAATACTAGCCTTAATCCTTTATAGTGCATTGGGACTATAATGTCCCACCCCTTATTTAGCAAAAACTATGAGGGATATGTATACTCCGTTCTAGAAAGGTTGAGCCGTCCGTCGGTTAATATGTTATTCACTTTGTTCACATGTCTGCCTGATATCATCAATATTTTCGGCGAAAAATGTTTCAGCTAGGAAGATTTTTTAAAAAATTTCAAAAAATCTGCCCAAAATGACCTACTCACTTTCTATTTCACAACAGTTTTTCCAGTTATTCATACAACAATGCTTGTCGAATAAGCTACTTTGACCATTTTCTCTTCAAACATTTGAATTCCAGTGGCGTAGAGCAAACAAGAACTTCTGTGAAGAGAACTCTTTCCCAGTCAGCCTCTTGCCAATGGATATGCTCTCTCGCAAAATCCAAACGCGCCCTTCGATGGGCTGGGGTAAGAGCTGAGCCCCTTGCCGCGACACGAGGCCTTAAATCATATTCTCTGAGGCGATTTCTTATTGTCTGAGTGCTAATTTGCACCCCATGTGTTTGCTCAAGTTGATTTTGAAGGAGGCGAGCGGTTGCAAACCGTTGTCTCAACAAAGAAACTCTCAAGTAACGTTCTTGAATGGCAGTTGTTACCCGTGGTCTACCCTGTCCTGGTCTTCGGACATTCATACCTGTCTCCCTGAATCACTGCAACATTCTGGACACACTTGTATGGGAAACTCCAAACCTTTCTGCAATTCTTGTGTATGTCCACCCTTCTTCACGAGAAACTACCGCTTAGGCACATTCCTCTTGGATCAATTTGCGTGTTTCGCATTGCATAGCGATCGAGTCTAGTAAATCAAACGAAAAAAAAACTAATGATCACTAGAATTGATCGAGAACAACTGATTTCAAGAGCCAATACATTCAAAATCTGATAATCTCATCTTTTTTTATTCCTGCTGGGAAAAAACATCTGTATTGAAGAAAAACGTTGAAAGTGGATAACATATGCATGCATAAGTCACGATGCTGGTCTTGTCATAGTTCCATATGAGAATATTATATAATTTTCGTTTTTTTATGGAGTCAAATGTTTAGTTTTGTGATTTTATAAGAATATTTATTATTATTTATAAATTTTACTTTATTTTCCGAAATGATATGGAAATAAGAATTTCTTTTCTGTTGCTTTTATGAAATCGTTTATTTCTTGTTTTTTCCCTAATAAAAATTTTATTATTATTATTTTATCACTTAACAGTTATAATTATCATTTCTCCATTTTTCATTCGATAATGTTCAAATATTTCAGGTAATTTAATTGGTGGGACATCATTGTCCCTGTGTACTTTACGGGAAAAATTATGCCTGTAACGGTCACTGGGACAAATATGTCCCACCCACAATTTTGAGTTTGAGGCTTTATCGAAAAAACTTAATACACTTTGGATAACTATGGACCTCTCACAATATTTCCACAAAGTTTCATGATGATATTCCAAGCTCCACTCTTTTGCCCTATAATGGGTTAAGGTGACCTCAACTCTCACTCACCCTCAAGGGCGAACTATAAATACGGCCCTTAATGATTAAGAATGTATAGCAGTATAATTTTAATTATAAAGTGATCTTAGGAGTGCATATTCAAATGAACGATTATTAAATATCTCACCTGGCATCGACTATCAACCTCCTTGTGAGATGGGCCTTATGATACCTCATGAACACATCTTTATTATTTACATATTTCAACAACAATAGCACATCCTTAAGCCTTGTGTCGATCTCGTCCGATGTTAATCTTTTGGACAATGGAGTCCTTCTCAACAACATATCACAATAATTGGCCAATAATTCAGGACACTTGCTCTCAGGAGCCACTGTTTTGGTGCTCGTTGATCGGCCATTGTTGAGATCCAGGGAAAAGACCTTGGTATCGTTAACCACCATCTTGAAGGCCTTGTCTCGGGAGGTCAGGAACCTAGGGTCATCTGAGAACGCCTCATGTACCAGCCTGGTGAACTTTCTGTAGAGTTCTAGGAGACGTTCTACGTACTTTTCAGAGTCCTGGGTTATTATATCTGCTGCTGCAACCATCTCGGCCAGACCCGCTTGTTCGATGTGGGATTCCAGATCCCACTGCATAGGTATTAGACCTTCTTCAACTCTACCTAAAAGTCTGAGTCAAAAATATCTTGAATTCAATCATAATCATAATATTTGATAATGTTACAGAAGACTACAGATAACTGGAGAAATATATCAGGTTATGTCATAGATACAACGTAAAGTAAGGGTTAGGTGAGGTAACATAATATCTGATAATGTTAAATAAGACTACAGATAACTGGAGAAATATACAGGGTTGGGATAAAGTTTGGCACCAAATTAATATATTTAAAACGGAACGGACGATAATTTTGAAATTTGGCAGCTGAGTGTAATGGACCACAATGCATTTGATGAGCATATTCTCATTAATGAGATACTTCCGGTTTAACCGGAAATGACCAATTTTTTTTTATTTAAATGGGACACCCTGTATATTTCTGCGGATTCTGAAAGAGCACTTTGTTTCTGATCTGTCCATACCAGGTTCCATGTAAAAATTATCTGTAAAAAGAAGAATTGAGACAACGGATTCTTGATGAATGTGCATTAATACATAGAGAAGTCTTGAGAAAAGTTACTCAAAAATTTGTTAATAGACTGGCATATTGTCAGGAGGTGAATGGCATACACTTCGAACATTTAAAATGATTTTTTTTTAATTATTTCTAATAATTTTTTTCTACTAGTAAAAGCTGTATTTCTTCTTTTTATAGATTTTCATAAAAAATACGTCATGAAAAGCAGAAAGAGTTATCTACTACAAAGTATTTCGTTTTATTTCTCACTATTGATACAAATAACAACGATTTATTTATGAATGGATTTTTTCTCAAATGTACAAAAAGACTGAATTTCTTCTTTCAACAGAGAATATTTACATGGAACCCGATATGGACAGATCCGAAACAAGGTGCACTTTCAGAATCTGCAGAAATATACAGGGTGTCCCATTTAAATAAAAAACTTTTTGGTCATTTCCGGTTGAACCGGAAGTATCTCATTAATGCTAATATGCTCATCAGATGCATTATGGTCCATTACACTCAGCTGCCAAATTTCAAAAATATCGCCTGTTTCGTTTTAAAGATATTAATTTGGTGCCGAACTTTATCCCAACCCTGTATACAACATAAAGTAAGGGTTAGGTTAGGTGACATAATATTTGATAATGTAACAGAAGACTACAGATAACTGGAGAAATATATCAGGTTATATCATAAATACAACATAAAGTAAGGATTAGGTTAGGTTTGTAGACAAGTTATGTCATAAATACAACATAAAGTAAGGTTGGGTTTACATTTAGTAAAGTTAGATAAAATTGACTATGCCATAAATGATAGACTTGAAGGTAATCCAGCGGTTTAGGCATGTAAGATGGCGGCGGTCAGCCAAAAGACAGCAACGTTGCCACGTACGACGATTATTCTTGTATTTGAAGAATCGTTTGAATTCCCTTTCGATTTATTTTGTTGAGGTTCGCCACTATACAATTCAAATTAATTTTTCAAGTCAATTCAAGCGAAATAGCTTGTTTAACTTTTTGTAGAACAGAAATGTGTTTATATATATTATTTTTTTCAAATAGTTGTTTTCCTTGCTTAGTTGTTTCCTTCCTAAGCAACTCTAAAATAAATCAATTGTTTTATTTTTTTCCATATTGTGAATATATCCTGAAAATTCTAATTGAAAAGATTCATTCTTCCACGTACGCAATGCACACGCTAACAATCAAAACTATCCTGATTCCGACCAAGGGAATTGCGCATTCCAAATTTCGAACGCCGGAACGCCATACACACACTATTTTCACTGTACCCCGTACCACGCGCATTGAAGCCTTCGCGCTTCCTTCTTAGTGAGTGGGCCACATTAGGCATGTGAGATGGCGGCGATTTGTTGACAACGGAATAACGCATGCGCAGTGAATGCCATTCGTCCTTATGGTTGCCAGATTGTGCAAAAGCCATATCTTTGGAATCAAATTTTTACTTTAACTAGGATTTACGAATTTCTTTTTAATATAAATTATAAAATTAGTTTAAACAAATATAGTCTATTCAGATGATCTGCGTAATTATTATTGAATTGGAGGTTTAAAAGGGAAATAAGCATGACCAGTTCTATCCAGAAAATAATAAATTAAGCTGTTAATCAGAATCTTCCAATTTTCAGAGAGTTCGGAATTTTTTTATCTTTTTACAACCTGAATACAAATAATTATGATTTGAAATATAACCAAACCACATTTTGAAATATAATATATAATTGCACTATACCGATTTGGAAATTCACATCGAACACATACGATATACAATGCATCAGACAGAGAATTTTTCCCTCCAGTTGCACAGATGAATAGGCGAGATAATCAAGTGCGATAACTGAATGAATTCAACTGTCTCACTGCAAAAATCAAGTCTTGTCTCTCTCTTATCGCAGTATGGTAGGGAACCCGCACTGCACGTATAGAATTTTTAATTTGTCAGGCTGCCCGTAATACTCGATTCAGTATTTACTGTTGCCTACCATACTAAAGCATTACGCTCCTCTGAACGATAAGAGAGAGACGAGACTAGAATAATGAAGCAAGACAACTGAATTCAGTGTGTTACAGCAAGTGATTGTCTAGATTATTCATCTGTGCAACTGGAGGGAAAAATTCTCTGTCTGATGCATTGTATATCGTATATTTCAGATGTGAATTTCCAAACCTGTATACGATATACAATGCATCAGACAGAGAATTTTTCCCTCCAGTTGCACAGATGAATAGGCGAGATAATCAAGTGCGATAACTGAATGAATTCAACTGTCTCACTGCAAAAATCAAGTCTTGTCTCTCTCTTATCGCAGTATGGTAGGGAACCCGCACTGCACGTATAGAATTTTTAATTTGTCAGGCTGCCCGTAATACTCGATTCAGTATTTACTGTTGCCTACCATACTAAAGAATTACGTTCCTCTGAACGATAAGAGAGAGACGAGACTAGAATAATGAAGCAAGACAACTGAATTCAGTGTGTTACAGCAAGTGATTGTCTAGATTATTCATCTGTGCAACTGGAGGGAAAAATTCTCTGTCTGATGCATTGTATATCGTATATTTCAGATGTGAATTTCCAAACCTGTATACGATATACAATGCATCAGACAGAGAATTTTTCCCTCCAGTTGCACAGATGAATAGTCTAGACAATCACTTGCTGTAACACACTGAATTCAGTTGTCTTGCTTCATTATTCTAGTCTTGTCTCTCTTTTATCGTTTAGAGGAGCGTACTTCTTTAGTATGGTAGGCAACAGTAAATACTGAATCGAGTATTACGGGCAGCCTGACAAATTAAAAATTCTATACGTGCAGTGCGGGTTCCCTACCATACTGCGATAAGAGAGAGACAAGACTTGATTTTTGCAGTGAGACAGTTGAATTCATTCAGTTATCGCACTTGATTATCTCGCCTATTCATCTGTGCAACTGGAGGGAAAAATTCTCTGTCTGATGCATTGTATATCGTATGTGTTCGATGTGAATTTCCAAATCGGTATATTTTCCTTACATAGGTGAAAAAGAAATTAATAAATGTTAACTATTCAATTAGAATTTTCAGGATATATTCGCTATATTTCAATAGATTTATTTTAGAGCTGCTTAGTTAGAAGTTCTAAGGAAGGGAAGAACTAAACAAGGAAAACCTACACTCACGCAACTATTCCAAAAATATATAGATAATCACATTTCTGTCGTACCTGGCAACGTTGCTGCCACTTGTTGTTGATAGAACGGACCGCCGCCATCTTACATGCCTAAACCCATGTTTTAACAAAATTTGTCTTTAATCTGGTAATTTCGATACTCACCTATACAAAAGCTGTAGTCTATCTGTCTCTCCTGCCTTTATCAATGGTTTACATTCGTTCAACAATATGACTATGGGTTCCTGTACAAGCACTTTAACACAGCACTCCACAACACGGTTACTTCCAGCTTCTAGATATTTTTTAGCACGCGATTCTTCTTCTTTTAATTTCTGCTCAGCGAACCTCATATAAGCTATCACACCATTTTCATTGAGTTGCTCACTCACTTTCATTTTGTAAAACATAGTGGTACTTTCAATGTAAGATGCCTCAAAGTTTTCCCTATATATTTTCAAATGATCATCAGGATTTGAACAGAGGTTCACATATGATTCTCTGACTCCTAAAAAAATACAGTATATTTTCTTGGTTGTAAAATGATTAGAAATCTAACCTGTAACTAACTGAGAATCAAATGCTTCCCCATTTCTTTCTGCAAATATTAATTTCATAGCACTATCTTGAAGTCTATCTTTTATATCATTGAATATGCTGTCATTCCAGCAATCTAGCATGAGTTTTCTAACAATGCTGTCACTGTTTTGGCCCTTTTTAATGTTAGTTCCTTGAACATTGGAGCCCCCAGTTGTAGTTTTACCCTGAAGGGAGCTCTCTAACTGTCTAAAAGGTGTCGGTAAATAGTTACATTGGGTGAAAAATTTTCGCCATTCAACTATATAAGCCTTTAGCAAGGCTTCTTCTTGCCTCTGAGCCATCACTCTACTTTGGGCTTGTTTGATATATTGAATAATATCTTCATGAAGAGCATCTCTCAACTTAATGGGACCTTTTTCGTCCCACAAACAAACTAGATGTACGTCATAAAATAATTCTTGCCATTCACTAGGGGTAACTGATTCCTGTTTCAAAAGTTTTAAGACAGTTGGTCGCATAAACAACCATTTATCCTCAAACTTGAGCTGACCCTTTTCCTACAAATCATCGATTAGAAAACCATTGAGAAATCAACCAAGAATATACCTTCAACATTTTTCGCTTGATATTTCTATCGTTCAAATATAATCAAATGGAATATGGTCATACTTTGGATCAAACTATATTTATATAAACATAAATACTTATAAAATTACAATTAATATATATCGTTTTATCCTGAAAAATTGTTTTTCCTAGCCTATGAACGAAGAAACCGAAAAGACAAACATCTGTTTTTATTTGACATTGAAGCTGTCAGTCGTCAGTGTCAGATGACATAAGGAATCATAGAATAAAACGCAAAGAAAGGGGTGTGTAAATAATATCAGAAATAATCGACATTTCAATTTTCATACCTTCCATTAACTGTTAGTAATTATTTATTATTTGTAGATTAAAAAATAAATAAATAAAATAATCAGAATAGATAATCACCATTCAATTAATTTTATTAAGTTAAGATTAAGCCATATTTTGATCGAAGACCAAAAAATTCAAGCCATGAAGAAGCATCAGATTGTCAATGTCAAATGTCAAAATTTCTGTGAACAACGCTTCCATGTGAAAATCTGTCAAATTTTGGTGCTGAAACGCGGACCCCTTCGAGCAACCCAAATATTCGCGGTTAAAAATGGCAGCCGTAGAAAACAGCGGAGTTACAACTCTCCAACCGAATTTACAAAAACAGGATTTATCAAAACTTGTAAGTAATTCACAAATATCTCCAAATTATTGAAATTACTTAATTTTCGATATTTGAAACTGCTATCCAGTTCCATAACCTAAGTTTTTCAATATGCTTCCATAACACCAAATATTTTCAGGATGTATCAAAGCTCACCGCTTTGTCTCCGGAAGTAATCAGTAGACAAGCTACCATCAATATCGGCACAATTGGGCATGTAGCCCACGGAAAGTCCACAGTAGTCAAAGCCATTTCTGGTGTACAAACTGTCAGATTTAAAAACGAGTTGGAGAGAAATATTACCATTAAATTAGGTGAGTTTTGTATATTTGAAAGCCTGTACATAACATTATTGAGTAGTGAGTATATTATAGTTCGTATTATGTAGTTTTCTTCTTATTAACACATATACCCACAATTTGATTTTGAAGTCTTTCTCGGTTAATTAGGTTGAATTATATACCAAAATGTGTATTCTTCACGCGAAAGTTATGATGCAACACTGATTGATAGTAAAGTTATTTCCAGTTTTTCTTGCCAAATCAACTCGATGCTGATTTTCTTGTAAGGACTTTGGAATTAGAAAGTTAATAGTTTATACCTATTGCTTTTATAAATTCATAAAATATGTAATGCTGTAGTTCAACTTAATAGTTTTATTTTGTAATTATTCATTCAATGAATTTTTGTAGGCCTTATTGAATGATTGCAACTAAGTATTTGCCTAATACAATTCAATATACCTATTAGTGTATAATTCTTTTAAATTAATGTTCCGAGAACAATGCTAAAATTCCTTATTTCCGATTTTGCATTATGAAATTGTTTCAAATGATCAGGACATAAAACTCGAAGGATAATTTTTATAATTGTGAATTCAGTGATAGTGAAGTGAACAGTGATGCAATCTGTCTAATTTAAAAGAAGATAAATCACTTTGATCAAGATTTTCAACTTGTAACAGCATCTTTCGATTGCATGTTATAGTAGATTTACATCGAACTGAAGACATCTTTATAAAGTGTAGAAAATCTTATTGAATACCCTCTTTTTATGTGTCTATTGTTTTTGTAATTCGGGAACTTTGTCACTTTATAGAGAGGCTCCAGTTCGATGTAAATGGCACAATCAAATGGCCACGATATCTTGACGTCAGGGTAAACGGATCCTCATTCGAGAGCTTTCGAGAAGAGTCAAACAGAAGGGGAGTGAAGAGAAAGCACAGCAACTCTTGGACAAATAAGCCAGATCCCAAAAGACCAACATACAAGAAGGAGTACGAGGTAGAAAGACTGGAGGACTGCGACATAATCGACGGAAGATTATATTTTTTTGTCAAATGGGTGGATTATGACGAAGATTACAATACTTGGGAACCGCCAGAACATTTGACCCATTGCCCCAAAATCGTGGAAAATTATCTGTTGCAGGTGGTAACCGAAGAAATCCTGAAAGTTCTCAAAGAGAAATTCGAAATGCCACTCAATTTAAGTTTGAAGAAAATAACCAGAATGTACCCCGATTGTGACATCAACAATCTACCGACTAAGGTGTCACTTTTACTTGATATAATCGCGGTCCATTTAAAATTCCCTGCGAAACACCACACTATCAAATTAAATAAGGCTTATAAATCGATTGTGTTGTACGACCTGATGCTTCATCGCGAACATCAGTTAGCAACTCTGAAAACTTGGTGTGACAAGGTCAACGAAGATTCAAAAGAAGAAGCAGCATTAATTGTAGAGAATAAAGTGGATCTTGAGGTTCTTCCTAAAGATTTCACGTATATCAACTACAACATTTCAGGCAACAACGTAAGAGTCCCCAAGAATGTTATATCAGGTTGTGAATGTAAGGAATGCGGTCCAAGAATAAAAGCTTGCTGCGGCAGACAAGATTACAACGGATTCACATTCACAAGCAGGGGAAGAATCAACGTTAACCCTGGAACTCCAGTTTTTGAGTGTAACTCCTTGTGTAAATGCGGTCCGGACTGCAGAAACCGTATAGTGCAAAGAGGGCGCAAAGTGCCCTTGTGTATATTCCGTACAGACAACGGACGAGGCTGGGGCGTTAAAACTACTAGAAAAATCCCTTGCGGGGAGTTTATATGCGAGTACGTTGGGGAGATTATAACTCACGAAGAAGCTGAAGAGAGAGGCAGGACCTACGATGCGCAAGGACGTACTTATCTCTTCGATCTGGACTACAACACCAAGGATAACCCTTATACCATTGATGCTGCTAAGTACGGCAACGTCTCTCATTTTATCAATCATTCCTGCGATCCTAACTGTGCAGTTTGGGCTATTTGGATCGATACTTTGGACCCAAACTTGCCTCGCTTAGCTCTGTTCTCCCTGAGGGACATCGACAAGGATCAGGAGATCACTTTCGATTATATGTGCTCCCCCGAGTCCCCAGTTAATACGCCTGAGAAGAACAGGCCTCGTTTGCAGACACCAAACAAATCGGAGCAGAAAAATCATGCCGGTAGATCTTTGTGCAAGTGCGACGCAGACAAGTGTCGTAGATATTTGTTTTGAAAGCGTTCACGTTGTGCTTTGTTGAATCGAACTGCAGTTGGGCTGTAGGGAACTGTTATCGGTAGAGATATGGGTTATTACGAAATTTTGATTGAGTGATATTAAAGTGAAAATGTGATTTGTTATGTTTAAACTGAATTGGACCATTTAGAATCTCAATTCTTCTTTCAATTCGGTTCAAAAGTAGAACTCACTAATTTTATGCATCATATTTTCTTGAAGGCTTCGTACTAATGAGTAGAAAGTACCCATAACCTTGAATTGCAGTTAAATCTGTAATACTAGCAAAAACTCTCATTTCTTTAGAGAAGTTTGATAACTGAAGCTCTGAGAAATCAGAAAAATCACTGCTCCAATAAACGAACCAGAAAATTGCGCACTGTTGCCAAACTTTTATTAATTTCAATAATTTCTGAGAAATTTAAGGTTAGATACTTTTTCAAGCCTAATATTCAAATATACAATGTTTTTGCAATAATTAGTGTAACTTTTGGATATATTTGTCAATTGTCTGATGACTCAATGAAAGTTATGTAAATCCCAGCGTTTAATTCGTTACTGTTGACAATAATTAGCATTGTTTATGTTAAACATGTTTGTTAACAAAACCTTTCATGGTTGAAACATTGATTTATTTCAAATCTATAATGGACATATTTTATAAGTAATTTGTTAATGTATTCTTTACTATATTTGTAGGTTTTATATTATATGTCTTCATACAAGACAGTTTTGCTCCGGAATGTTTTCATGTTAGTTGGAAAGTTTAAATATCAGTGTTGTTCTTTAATACTTTGATAAGAGCTGAAATACAGACAGGATGACTTTGGTTTGTTTATAAGAAAAATGTGGAATTTTAAGCATAATTGAGAGTGTTATAGTTAAATATATAAGAAAAATAATACATAGTTAAAATTTGAACAATTTATGCTCAGTTTTATTTCTTTACTGATACTTAGTTTATATGTATTTCTATTTTTTTACTCAATAAAGAGAAAGAAACTCAATTTCTCCATTTTACTTGAATATACAGTGTGTTTGGTCATGACTTAGCGATAATTTAAGGGCATCATATATACCTAATTTTATCGACAAAAACACCCAAATTTGAAAGTTCACCCCTCAGTTTTGGAGTAGCCTCCATAGTCCATTTCAAATTTACTTTTTTATTTTCGTTGACCCTTCCAAATAATATCGATTTCTTTGGACATAAAGGTCCTACAGATGTGAAAAAAATGTTTTTTGAAAGATGATACTACCGCCTTTTATTAAAGTGGTACAATATGAAAACATATAACTTAAAAATGTTATAAAAAAATTTTAGTAAAAAAATGTACTGATTTTCTTAGTAAATTCGCAATAGTACAAGAACTAGCACATTGAAGTATAATTTTTTCTCAATGAGCTAACACGCAAGGATATTAGCTACAAAACGATACCAACATAATTTCTGTAAGTTACATATTTAGAAAGTAATTGCTGTTCGAACATGACCATTATGAAAATTTATAAAATAAAAAAAACAACAGTACTGTACTTTAGATAATTTTTAATGACCAAACAAACGAATTAATCATAAAAATTGTACAAAATGGCCGCCTTTGCTCTGTAGACACGCAGTGGCCTTCATGACGACCTGTCTTGTGTCTTTTCCTCGCGTAGTGATCATGTTGGAACAGCAATAACTCTCGAATTATGTAACTTACAGAAATGATGTAAGTGTTGTTTTGTAGCTAAATCCTTGCGTGTTAAATCATTGAAAAAAATATACTTCAATGTGCTAGTTCTTGTACTATTGCGGATTTACTAAGAAAATCAGTACATATTTTTACTGAAACTGAATTTTTTTATGGCGTTTTCAAGTTGAATGTTTTTTATATTGTTATACTTCAATGAAAGGTGGTAGTATCATCTTTCAAAAAACATTTTTTCCACATCTGTATTACCCTTATCTCCAAAGAAATCGATATTATTTGGAATGGTTAACGGAAATAAAAAAGTAAAATTAAAATGGGGTCTATTCCAAATATAAGGGGATAAACTTCCAATTTGGGTGTTTTTGTCGATAAAATTAGGTCTATTTGATGCCCTTAAATTATCGCTAAGTCATGACCAAACACACTGTATACAGAATATTTTCATACTATTTCTTTAAAAATAGTGAAATCATTAGAAATTTTGTAAGAACAAACATATAGTCCATTCACGAAAGGTTGAGCCGTCGGTTGGCCATGGAAATTTGGCATATTCCACTGTGTATATTGAAATTTTAGGTTATGTTCTTTATTTTCTTGTCAGATTGATACGCAATGTTGTCAATAATGCATAGAGTTGTCTGACAACTCGCAAGCTCGTCGGACGAGGCCGGGTACATTCGGCAACGTTGACTTTATTTTACGTTATGACAGCAAATACTGCCAACTTCGGATAAATAAAGAAACGCCTACTATGTGCTCAACCTTTCGTGAACGGACTATACATTAGATTTTCGTATTTATTTTGAGTTGTAGTTTAGAAATCGTAAACATTTGTAAGTTTTATATCCTAAAAGCAAGAAATGTTTACCGCTGTCCTAAACTGTAATAATTAAGACTGGTGAATATAAAAAACTTTATCACAGGTTACGCGAACGCAAAGATATACAAATGCGACAACCCAAAATGTCCCAGACCTGCATGTTACATCTCTGGGGGCTCCTCCAAGGACGATTCTTTTCCCTGTCTGAGAACTTCTTGTAGCGGCAAGTTCCAACTGGTTCGTCATGTCAGTTTCGTCGACTGCCCTGGTCACGACATTCTTATGGCTACCATGCTTAACGGAGCAGCGGTCATGGACGCTGCCTTGTTACTTATTGCAGGTAAAAAACAACAATATACTTAGTTAATTCAATATTTAGATTAAAAATTTATCGATTGAACTTTTACTGAAAACTTATTCTTTGAGAGAAGTTTGTCAACCATGCCGAATTCTCATCCAATCGGCACCGTGCGAAATGACGCGGCAGTATATTCACGCAAATATACCATCTGAGAAAATGCTCGTTGTTGCCAAACTTCCCTTGGAGTATAGGTTGATCAGAAGAAATTCTGGTTGAATAGTTATCTAACGTACTTTTGTTATTGAGCGCTCGTTCTACTCAATAGTAGTAGTGCTATATAGTTTTGCCCAAATGTCTGTAAATTTCGAATTTTGATCCGAAAATGGTCTCAAACGATAGGGTTAGACTCTCTGATGACGAATTCGTGATCGAATTCAATTCTGACTGTGGGGCATCCGTTAGCACAATAACTTTCGAAGGGATTTTCCTAGAGACTTGAAATTGATGATTTTGGGTCCCAAATGGCTCGGTTAAGTTCGTTAAACAGCCAAATCGTACAGGGTGTTCCATGAAATATGGCCATTCAAAATTTTTGTTCCTCAATATCTCAGAAAATACGAAACCAATCTGAATGAAATGTTACCGCCAAATGCAAGATGCTGATAACAAGCCTCATGCAAAATAGGTCAGAATAAAAGCATAGAAAATTCAATTGGAATATTGAAAAAAAGAAACTATATTTCCTTAAAAAGATATCTGATTCGAGTGAAACTTTTTTCGTGAATGGGAATCGATATTCTGAATGATCATCCAAAATTTCGTGGCCATAGTTTTAATAGAACCATCGAAAATTCAATTGGAATATTGAAAAGAAAAATCTTTACATTTCCATAACAGATATCCGATTCGAGTGTAATTTTTTCTGTGAATAAAGAATTATACAGGGTGATTTTTTTTAAGTGTTTCATAAGAAGTTTCCGAGGAAGGAATTGTAATACAGATTCAAGATTTTGGATTTTCGTTTTAGAGTACATGAACTTCAATTGTAAAATATTTTCAAGAGGAATCTACTTCCGGTTTCACCGGAAACGAATGTAACTTCGTTATTTCAAATGCAACACCCTGTATATTTATACATATTCGAATTTCTCGTTCAATTCTACACTGATTTGATGTATGATATGTGCAACCACTCAAGCGGTTCTTGAATTATAGCCTGATTATCAAATTTTTTGAAAAAAAGGATGTCACAAATTATGGTCCATATCTTCAAAATCCCTCATTACAAGAATTTCTTTATGCGAAAGTGGAACAAAAGAAAGTACGCTAATACTGTTTCTTGTATAACTTACGAGGAAATATTATACAGGGTGTCTGAAAAAGGGCCCCAAAGTGAGCCTCAATAAAACTATAAAATCTCACTTTTTTCAAATGGCAACCCTATAATTTTGTAATTCCAATCGATGGCTCCTCAAAAACTAGTTAGGGTGTCCCGAACATTTCATGCCTCTAAAATCAGTAGTTTTGCCGTTATTGAATAAAATTCACCCTGTATATTGAATCGTCAAAATTTTATTGCCATAGTGTCAACAGAACCATAGAAAATTCAATTGTAATATTGCTAGAAGAATCTTTATATTTTCATAACAGAATATCCGATTCGAGTGAAATTTATTTTGAGAATGAAAACTACTATACTTACTGAATATTCATGCAAAATTTCAAGGAGATCGCATCATCAGAACCATATAATTTAACTTTTTAATTATCTATTTTTTACATATTTTATTTTTGAAATATTTCCAGAATATAATTCCGATTGTGTTGAGATTCTGCATTTATATATTTGGTATCAATCTGAAATTCCATATGAAAGTTGAGTTAATAGTATTATTGTTCCACCAAAGAACGAGCGCTCAAAAGCTCTTGCTCAGGGCTTTTCTCAATTTTTTTTCTACTCAGGAAATGAATCTTGCCCACAACCACAGACAAGCGAACACTTGGCCGCCATAGAAATTATGAAACTCAAGCACATCATTATACTCCAGAACAAGATTGATCTGGTGAAAGAGGGCCAGGCCAAGGAGCAACAGGAACAAATTGTTAAATTCGTTCAGGGCACAGTAGCCGAAGGCGCACCTATAATTCCCATATCTGCACAGCTAAAATACAACATTGAGGTCAGTATAAAAAAGAATTATGATGTTTTGATTTCCATAGTACATGGCAGTTCAATTTTGTTGAAATCCATAACAATTTGCAATCAATCTTCATAAAAATCAATTTCAAGCGGATAACCAATAAGAACTGCAGTTATCATTGGTTCGGCCCTTGGTTATTCCCTTTTTATCCCAGAACGAATACCGGGCCCTCGGCTCTCGTCGCTTGAATGCGATTACTGGTTATTTGTCATATTTTTTTTTTGTTTTTATGCTATAAATACAAAATTCGATTTGCAAATTTAAATTATTATGATTCAACGCGATGCATCCCAAAATTATGATAATATACTTTTTGAAACGTAGATCAATGTAACGATGAACATATGTTTTTCAGAATGTTCCGCTTGACAAAAAATAGTATATTATATTATAAGGATTAAAAGTGCATATTTTTTTACGAGCAATATTTGCAGTTGCGAGGCGCAGCCGAGCGAATGCAGAATTGCGAGGTAAAATAGGCACTTTTAATCCGAATAATATATACTATTTTTTTTCCAACCAAGTCAAAATTACAATGAAATTGGTTTTAGTGAAAAATCGTTCATAATTTGGTTATGAATTTGAACACAGAATCATGACAGTGATTGTCAAGTAGACTTCAAATGCATTTACTGTTAATCCAAGGATTAAAGTAGCGTTTTTAATCCTAGGATTAAAAGTAGCGTTTTTAATCCTAGGATTAAAAGTGTTGCTAAGCAACGAGCAAATTTTTGTACGGTAAGAGAATTTATGACTTGGAGAAAAAAGTTTTTTTCTCCAACCATCAAAAAATGTTGACATTTTTGTACTATTTTCAGGTGCAAAAGTCATACATTTCCTTACCGTACAAAAATTCACTCGTTACTTAGCAACACTTTTAATCCTAGGATTAAAAACGCTACTTTTAATCCTTGGCATAGACAAACTGAAATAATAGATGAGCCACTCGTATATGTCGCGCCACCTGTCGGAGGAGGATACTAATACACGAAAAAATTATTCTCAATTTGATAGTTAGATGTCGTTGCATTCATGGAAATCGAGAAAATAGTTAGTATGTAAAATCGTTATTATCAAAAAACCTTTGAATTGTCAACTGACACAAGGAGTGGTTTGACACGTTCTTTTTGAAATATCATGAATTTCGATATGCCTGCAAGAGTGAAGATGAGTTGTGTTATTGGATGTGAAAATCGAGATGCAAAAAGGTAATTTCAAAATATATTATATATATTCTGTTACCTATAAGAATTAAGATAGTTTTCAAAAAAGTTTTTCATGTATTGAATAAGTTTAGTAGGTAAATACTCATATTTTGTATTATTGAATTCATTATTGTTAGTTTTTGAGAATGTTTTCAATGCAATTATTAGTTTATTGATTAGATATTTATGAAATGAATCTGTATTTTCAATTGGTGATATCTATTTCAGTTAATAAATTTTAATTCTATCCAGAATTTGATTATTGATCCTCACTTCTCGATTCCAAAAGAAAATCAGATGAAAGTTCGTTGCAGGTATTATTTTCATGAAATAAATTTCCTCACTCATCGATAACTTGCACGAATCCATTTCTGATTTCCTTTTGGAAATTGAATTTCAAAAAATTTTTTGCACCTTGTATATGGGTGTACCTACCTATTCAAAAGGTGCACTACAGAATTCTTTTTGAGGCAGCTTTACGATACAGATTCCTTTTTCAATTGAGCTTTTTTCACGAATTAGTAATGTTCTACAAAAAAAGATGTCGTTGCAGCTTGTTCTACTAGTGTCTCATCTATTTTCCGTTTAGTTAGTCTATGATCCTTGGATTAAAAGTAAATGCATTTGAAGTCTACTTGACAATCACTGTCATGATTCTGTGTTCAAATTCATAACCAAATTATGAACGATTTTTCACTAAAACCAATTTTATTGTAATTTTGACTTGGTTGGAGAAAAAATAGTATATATTATTCGGACTAAAAGTGCCTATTTTAACTCGCAATTTTGCATTCGCTCGGCTACGCCTCGCAACTGCAAATATTGCTCGAAAAAAAAAGATGCACTTTTAATCCTTATAATATAATATACTATTCTCCAACCATCAAAAAATGTTGACTTTTTTGTACTATTTTCAGGTGCAAAAGTCATAAATTCCCTTACCGTACAAAAATTTGCTCGTTGCTTAGCAACACTTTTAATCCTAGGATTAAAAACGCTATTTTTAATCCTTGGATTAAAAGTAAATGCATTGAAGTCTACTTGACAATCACTGTCATGATTCTGTGTTCAAATTCATAACCAAATTATGAACGATTTTTCACTAAAACCAATTTTATTGTAATTTTGACTTGGTTGGAGAAAAAATAGTATATATTATTCGGATTAAAACTGCCTATTTTAACTCGCAATTCTGCATTCGCTCGGCTGCGCCTCGCAACTGCAAATATTGCTCGTAAAAAAAATATGCACTTTTAATCCTTATAATATAATATACTATTTTTGTTCTGACAGAAATGATTCGAAGAGAAAATATTACCGAAAAATATACAGGGGGACACTATGCTATAGAATTAAATTCACATGTATTGATATGGGTGTGGTATTTGGCTACATCTCACTTGTCACAGTACTAGTTTGCTATTAATAAAACTTTTTTTGGGTACTCTAACACAAATTCATCATTTTTTCTAACAGTTGAGAGCTATTAATTATAACACAAAGCTTTTCCCATTATCCAAGTAAAGAAAGAATGTTTTGTTATACTCAAACAATATCAGCAATCTTTAAGAACTTCGAACAATTCTGTTTTAAATAATATCATTAACAACTCAAGAGCTTTTGGATGCGTTAATTTCCTAACCTAACTTAGAAGTTTCAATAGATAAGTTTAATTACTAAATGAATGAAACTAAGCCGATGATTGAAATTGTTGAAATAGTTTTCTCAATATAAATCGTAACGTGGATTAGCTCACGAATACATAATATCTTCTTCAAGTATGCTTCGTTAGTCAACAACTTTTGAAATTTGTCGCTTACAACCCTACTTTTCTGATAACGAGAAGTTTAAACCCAGCTCTTGAGTCTGTTCATTTGCGGTTCAAATCAATGACGTCGAAGGGCTAATTCATAACGTCATTACTTAAAACCAAAAATAAACAAATCCACTTGAATACAATTGGTTAACCAAAATGATAACCGGTTATACGCTTGAAATTGATTCAAGTGTTACTTGTCAAATGTCATGTCATTGTCAATTTTGACGATTACCTCATTGAGACAATACTGAAACAAATGGATATTAATAGTAATTTTTAATTTTTTCAGGTGCTGTGCGAGTATATAACTAAAAAAATTCCAATCCCAGTCAGAGATTTCACTTCGGAGCCTCATCTGATCGTTATCAGAAGTTTTGATGTAAACAAACCTGGCTGCGAGGTGCACGATCTCAAGGGTGGAGTAGCCGGTGGTAGTATTCTTAGGGGCGTTTTAAAAGTAGGACAGGAAATTGAAGTGAGTTGCCTTGCAAATCGGTTAGACATAGCAGGTTATTGACCATTCTTCTTTTAGGTTAGACCTGGTTTGGTCAGCAAAGATTCCGAAGGAAAACTGACGTGTAGGCCTATATTCTCGAGGATCGTCTCTCTGTACACCGAACAGAACGAGCTTCAGTTTGCGGTGCCTGGAGGGCTCATTGGTGTCGGTACCAAGATTGAACCTACACTGTGCAGAGCTGATCGATTAGTAGGTCAAGTTCTTGGTGCCGTAGGTGCTCTTCCAAGTATCTTCATTGAACTGAGGTAAATTGATTTTGATTTATTAAAGATTGAAAGCGTTGAGGTTATTTTGAAAGGGTCATTATGAGGAATCATAGACCAAACTATTTGTTTACGTCCAATTTTACATATGAAATATGTTCACAAAAGGTTGAGCCGTCGGTAGGTAATGGAAATTTGGCATATTCCACTGTGTATATTAAAATTTTAGGTTATGTTGTTTATTTTCTTGTCAGATTGATACGCAATGTTGTCAATATTACATAGAGTTCACTGATAACTCGTAAGCTCGTCGGACGAGGCCGGGTACATTCGGCAACATTGACTTTATTTTACGTTATGACAGCAAATACTGCCAACTTCAGATAAATAAACAAACGCCTACTATGCGCTCAACCTTCCGTGAATGGACTATATATTTTATTATGTTTATTTTTTTTATTATTTACGTTATGGCAGTATTTGCTGTCATAACGTAAAATAAAGTCAACGTTGCCGAATGCATCCGGCCTCGACCGACGAGCTTGCGCGTTATCAGAGAACTCTATGCAATATCGACAACATTGAGTATCAATCTGACAAGAAAATAAATAACATAACCTAAAATTTTAATATACATTGTGGAATATGCCAAATTTCTATGGCCAACCGACGGCTAAATCTTCGTGAACGGACTATAGGTGTCATTCAAACTTTGCTCCAATATTAGGTAGACCTTAGGCTATAAAAAGAAGAGACACAGCATGTCATTCATTAATCAGACAAAATGATGAAGCCAACTTCACCACTGTGTCACAAAGATAGCAAGATTATTTTATACTGTCCAGGCAGCACTGTTCAAATTGATTCAGCGTAACTTTTATCGTCATTATTGGCGTAGCGCTACCATAATAGATTAATGTAGACTCGGATGACTGTTCAAATTGCCTAATTTTCCACAAATGTGTCACTAGGCAACCATTATTAAATCGCACTTAGCTTAAATATGATAGTACAGTATATTATTTATTGTGTTTAATGTTACTGAAATGTAATATTCACATAATAAAAACACATTATTATTATTAAATTTGTGCTTAAAGGAACCCCTAGCGGGAAAGTTTTGGGTTAGTTTTGATTTCTTCCATTTTTTATGTTTTTTTGGAGTGCTGAATCCGAATCTGAGGTTTGCTAACGAAATTTCGTGACGGAACATAAATAAAAATACAAAAAAAAGATGAAAAATCTCATTCAGTCATATTTTATGTTTCATAAGACATTAATTCAAAATGTTTGTTTCTCAATAATTATCTCAGATAAAACGAAACCAATCGAAATTAAATGTTGCGGCCATATGCAAGATGGTCATAATAAGCCTCATGTGTGACCACTTTGTGAACAGAATCATAGAAAATTCTATTGATATATTGAAAAGAAAAATCTCTATATTTCCATAACAAGATATCCGATTCGAGTGAAATTTTTTTTGCGAATCGAGACAGATATACTGAATCTTCATGCAAAATTTCAAGAGGATCGCATTATCGGAGCCGTAAAATTTAATTTTTTTTTTATTTATTGAGTTATAGAAAATACCTCATTTTCAATCTATAATTCGATCCAGAACGGGTTGTCGCAGAACGAGCTGTGGTAGTACAATTTGTAGGAAATTGTATGTACTTTCATTTTGTATGGAAAGGTGTTTCACGAAAAGTTGATAGTTCCCGAGTAATAAGCAAAAAACTGACCAAGAATGAGATTTTTATTATTTTTTTGTTTTTTTCTAGAAGAATTATTTCCCAATCTATTAAAATTTTTGGATAGAAGCTAATAGAGTATACTGACAATTTTCATTTGATCCTTTTTCAGGTAAGTTACTACCTCTTGAAACGTCTGCTCGGAGTTCGTGTTGAAGGCGACAAGAAGGGTGCAAAGGTGCAGAAGTTAACCAAGAACGAGGTGCTCCTAGTCAACATTGGATCTCTCAGTACCGGTGGCAGGGTGGTGGCCACCAAAGCCGATTTGGTTAAGATCGGCCTGACCAACCCCGTATGCACGGAGATAGGGGAGAAGATCGCCCTCAGTCGTCGTGTGGAAAAGCACTGGCGTCTGATTGGTTGGGGTCAAATCCGCGGAGGGGAGACCATCGAACCAAGCACCAATTGAACGTTCTCCGGAACCGTTTGAAATAAATTTTTCATTAGTTTTATTTCGAAGTTCTAAACGGTTGGGTTTCACACACAAGCTCATATTTATCACCCATATTTATTGGTGTTTGAATTTAGTGGACTTTTATTAATCTATTAATAAATTATTCACTGGTTTATATCAGATTATGGTTTGAAGTTTTTTTTTTATTTCGAGTTTTAATTATGGTAAGTTTTTGATGAAGTTATTTCAGGCTCAAAATTTTTCATCAAAGGATGAAAAATAAGTTTCTGTGCTAATCAGATAAACGTCAGTTAGTTATCGATCCAATGTTATCTTTAAACCGCTGTCAAAAGTTATCGATTCGTTAAATTTATCAGCTAGATAAACTACTGATAGATGGAGCTCAGAAACCGGACATAAGAAGAGTTCCAATTGATAATAACATTTTCAAACATTTACTTTTCTTGGTAACTGAAAAATATTGATCCAGAAAACGCGAGAAAAACATTTGCGCACTTGTTTATTTAGTTCAAAGTACATCCTTATAGTTTCAGTTATGAAAGGGGTTACAGTTTACTGCGACCTCAAGGTCTATTGTGCCCCCTTACAGAACTGTTCCGACCACACCCTTTACAGCTCGTCTTCCAGTTCCAGAGATCTGATGAAATCCAATATCTGTGAAGGCTTCAACGAGGCTAAGTCCTCACAACTACAAGTTTCTCGCCCAAGGCATTCTTTCCTTAGGCTCGCAATGCCAAAGCATTCCGTGACAAAGGTGAATGGGGGTTTCATCCTCCCCACAGAACCTACACTCGACAGTGTCTGATAATTCCATCCTCAACAAACCTGTAAGAAAGCTGGTAAGGAGGTGTAATTGTTTCTTACCAAGTTCTGAAGAAACTTGGTGGAATAATCCATCCCTGAGAGTTTCTGCTAGAGTTTTTCCTTTTCGGATTTCTCCTTCTCCTGAAACTCCATATAGAAGTACATCCTTAGCGTTCACCTATCCAAGTACTGACGTTGCCAAATTTTATTTAATGAAACTAATTCTGTAATTATCCTTCGTGGACGTTACAAAATTTTGGCCTTTTTTAAAAATATTCTTTACATTTAAGACGAATTTTGGCGAGCTGTGGTTACATATAACTATGGTTACATGATTTGACAGAAAATACGTGTATTAACTGTCAACTATGTAACTATGGTAAGCTGTAGTTACATGGCCAAAATTTGACTTAAAGGAACGTCCATTAAAATTTAAAGCTCCATTAAACTCTTAATACTCCATTATTACAAGGAACTAATGGAGGATTAAGGGTTTAATGGACCTTTAAATTTTAATGGATGTTCCTGCAACTGAGCAAAAGTCGAATTTAAATACATATTTCATCTTGTCAGTATCAGTATTTCAGAACAATTCTAGAAAATTAAAATTAGATAGCAAAAAAAACATTTATGAAAAATTGCAAGATCCGTAAATTTACAATATAATGTATTTTCCTTCGATAAGAATAATTTATTAGTGCTGATTCACAATGGACGTAACCATAACGAACACGTAAACGTACTTTGTCCGTAAACGTAATGGTGTTCAGAATGGACTTTGGGCGCAGTAGCAAATTATAGACTAAAAAGATTTCATAGCTTAAACAAATTGTTACTTTTCGTTTCAAATTATACTCACCCAACTGAAATACAATATAAATGCCCAAACTTGTCGCTGGCCCCAAACTATTATTATTATTGTCTTGTCTTTTTACGTCATTTTGACGTATTGGGCTCACAACTCACAGAATGTGAACAAATTTCTAAAATTAACGTTAGAATTACGGACTACCATAAGCTCAACGTAAACGTAAAAATTACAGAGCCTATTGTGAACAGTTCCATATGATTTGCATTGGTTCAACTTTGCGTTTTTCGTTTACGTTGCGGGAGTTTTATGGTTACGTCCATTGTGAATCCAGCATTCTTTTCAAATACAGTGGAACTTCCCTATAACGAATTTGGTACAAGACATTGCACCTTGAATCCAAATTCCATGTTAAAAATAGCCTCTAAAACGAAGTAAATTCTCTCTATAACGAAATATTCCAAGAACAAGAACATCACTCTTTGAATGGGTATTGGTGAGAAGGTATAAGGGTGGGTTTTTCCGGACGTACGTATTAAATCCCGACCTTGAACTAAATCATTACGGCGGGCAGAGAGATCCTTCTGAAACAGTTTTAAATACACCCCTGGCTGTTTGGTTTCAATCTAACCATTACGCTAGTGTGAATGTTGTGCGAAAATATGTCTAAAAGGAAGTGCTTAAGTTTGAATGATGAACTTAAATGTATCAGTGAAGTCAACCGCGACATTGCCGATTTTTGAAACAAATTTTCTGTACAACGAATTTTTTTGCGGATTTAGAGCTTTCGTTATAGGGAAGTTCCACTGTAATGCTGACTCGATTTTTGAAGGTTTTTTTCTCAAAACAAAAAGCTAAAAAATTTTTCTATTTCAACAGGACGACATTAGGAATTTCAATTTATTTCCAAAAAAACTCATTTTAGAAATAATGGACCTGCAGAAACTCAGAAAGTAGGAATTTTCGAGAAAAAAATGATTGAAATCATCGAAATATAAACTGGCGAATTCAAACGATCAAAATTGGCGGTTGATTGTGACGTACGCGTTAGCATTCATTTCACAGTGGTTGAATCACAGCTTGCAACGATGACACTCTAGGGGCGTTCGGCATCGACATCGGACGTGTCGGATCGATCTAAACCGTTCGTTTATTACATCCGGATTGAGGGGAATACACATCTGTACCGTTCGTCATAAAAATCTGAGCAATCGGACGTCGATCTTTTCGCTCGGTCTATTTCGACGGAGCAAAGCGATTTTATCCATAGTTTTATGTTTTTATTTTTTTTGTTTTATGTTGAGTTTCCCGATCCGACAACCGATAGATTGAAAAATTCTAACAGTTTTATTCTTCTGTTTTCATTTATTCATTAAAAACTCAATTAATTCATTAAAATTTTTCAATATAGCTATCGTGGGCAGGAGGAGATATTGCTTTCCGTTTCTTTTTCGTGTAATTAATCAATTAATTGATCAGGATCTTTCGGTACAACTATCGCCAACAACGACCAGAAGGGGATATTGCATTACTCGTTTCTTTTGCATTCAGTGCCTTTGCACCTAATTATTTAATTGAGATTTTATGGAAAAACTACTAAAAGGGTGAAAGTATCGTTAAAAGATGAGCATATTTCCCAAAATAGTGATCTTTGAAATCTCATAATCTATAAAAGTAGAACAGAGCAGTATGTTCTGTGGCAGATGCTCTGTACCGTTCGTTTATTTCCAGATATTTCAGATTTATCTGTACGATCTGTGGTCACGTGACTAAAAAATCCGTCCGCTCGCGGAGGTCAATGCCGAACGCCCCTTCTGTTGTGAATCGTCATCCCCACTAATTATGCTTGCTCATACGTCATCATGGCGCGTCGTTTGAACTTACTAGTACCGATATCACATTTTCTTCAATATGAAATTGTAAATTAATTACTTCAAATTTTAAATCAATAATTAGATAGGTATATATTTAACACTACTTTTTATGATTTCACAATTAAAAACATATATCTTAACAAACTGGAAATTACCATTCCTTCAAAACTATTTCATTAAAACTTGAATTGACAAGAAGGAAATCTTTTTCCTCAAGAAGCTACTATCCCATGAATGAAAAATTGAGTCAATCACCTTAACAGTTGTATTTAGCCATCACTATTTCAAAGAAAAAACTCCCAAGCTAGAACTATTGTATATTAGCTAATATATCAATTAACAAAATATTATAAATTAGACAGTGGTGCTGATAAGGTCGGTGTATTTTTTGATTTTACTGGCGACACTCATGTCAACATAACGATCTCCTATGCTTACAAGCATACCACCAATGATTGTAGGATCTACTTTGGTAGTCAAGTGAATAGTTTCGTTGGGCTTCAAGAAAGATTTCAACACTCCTTCTAACTTTGATTTTTGAGCAGGCTCAAGTTCCTTAGCAGTGACAACTTCACATGTAACCTGAAATTAATCAAATCGTTATCATTTTGATCAATAGAAATTGTTTTAAATTTCCCAATCAGTTACTCACTTCGCCTCTGTGAGCTGCCATGATTGTTCTAAATGCGGAAATGACTCCATTCAAGTTTTTGAGATGACCGTTCTCGGCAAGAACTTCTAATAAAATAGAAGATTGCGGTGCCAATTTTATATCAGTGGCAATCGTTTTCACGGCATCGACTTTAACGCTTCTCTGAATAACTGGGTTCAAAACAAATTCTCTGAATTTGAGCTCAGTTTTCAAGGAGTCCTGCAACATGACGAGGTCTTTCTCAACAGTAGGTAGGTTTTTTTGCTTGGTTGCAGCTGAGTATAGGGCTGTAGCATAACGTCCATCAATACCGAAAATTTGAACAGGTGGCTTTACCATTTGATTGAGAGAGCTGGAAGAGCTGAAATTACGAACCTACAAAAATAGTTATGTAATTCCTTTCCGAAAGTTGATAATTCCGGTTATCCATCATACTCACAATCATGCTAAGTTTTGTCGCAGCCATTTTGCAGGTATAGTATTAATTCCGTGTCAGATTTGATTTCGGAAAAACAATTTTCTTTGGAAAGCCTTTTCGACTTTTTCTCGATCACAAAAATTGTTTCGGGTGAAGGATTTGCTATGCTCAATTCCATAGAGTTGACAGGTTCTTCTGTGAACCATTTGTACTTGTGTAGAATTATTTAGATTCAATTAATATAAGAGTATTTATCTACTCTGCGTTCACCTGAGTACTCAAAAACTTTCATTTCTGCTTTAGAAAATAATGATATTATTTCATAATTTTAAATTGTTCCGTTGTTTAAAGAATGCATGTTCTATGAACAAAAACTCAGAGGTTCATAGAAATACCAACGAAGAGGTTATGTATGATCTGATTTAGGACAATTACAAACAAAAATATTAAATTAAAATTTCAAATAAGACAAAATGATGTTTGGAGAAATTGTAGAACCATCCACAAGAGCACTTATTGATGATGATGATTATCCTGAGTATACACCGTAAGACTATAAAAAATCTATTACAAATTTCGTTTCAACGAAAATTTTGCAGGCCTGTTTTGAGTGGACTGGAGATAAAAGAATATTAGAGACAGTAAAGTCCTTGATATTTATAGAATCTAAAAGGATACAGGATATTTTTCATAAATTCATATTACATGATATAAAACCCGTATGCTCACTGAACAATAACATTGTTGTGTATAAAAAGGATGAACATTTTATTATTTCATACACTGAATTATATGATGCTAAGGACCAATTGACTACCGGAGAGGTATTAATATTGATATAACGAAATTTTAGAATCTGTTCTGAATCAATTCCATTTTCAGATAGTGCAAGCATTAGAACCATACATTATTAGTGCAGAGGTAATTTACACTTTTACATCGTCATCTCTATATTCTTATCAGGGAGATTTGGATAGAGAACAAGTGGAATGTTTAATTAAATGTGTGCCTAGCAAAAGATATAACGGATTCAAATGTGACAGATTGGAATCTCCTAATTTCATAGTAGGTTTAGGAGCAAATATTATGTCCTATTGTATTATTAGAAAATATAAATGTTTATCATTTATATTGTATTATAAAAACACAGACATAGATTCTATGAGTTCTAGACCTATTTTAGAATTAGCAGAAAAATTATCCTTATCACCAACACAGAATTACTTGAAAACATCTGTACCAGCACACAATCTTTATATGTGAAATATATATTTTTGAAGATGAAACTGCTCTCATCAAAAATTCTCTTTTCAACAATAAATAATTAACACACTGAAAATAAAACATATGGTTTAATAAATAAAATACAATCAACAATATTCACACAGTCTTCTAAAATTAAAATAAAATAAGTATTGTATCAAGTCCATGTATAAGTTTTATTATCACTGTCATATTTGATACACTCAACATTAACGATATTCTTGGATTCGGTGGTACAAAATTGTTCAAGGACTTTGTCACTTAAACCACAATCTGACAAATTTTCTTTGATGAAAACAATACCGTCTTTGACTTTACTGTCTTGGCTTGGTTCTGGTTTACTGAAAGGCATCGTTGAGGCTAAATTGTGGAAAGTGGCTGTCATACTGTGTTCCGGTGGATGAATGTTGAATATATTGTGGATAGTTGTAGGTAAAATTGGACCTAATAGTTCTATCGAGTGATAGCTCACATCGTCAACTTTAACTTTATTCTCCCTTACTTTCAAAGAATTCAAGGTAGCCCCATTAAAAGCCACCGGTGCTATAAGTGTTGGTGGAACCCCTGCTAGAGAACCTGATATCGATACTGCACTCTTACAATTTAAAAGGAAATTATAAAAAGAATGAACTTCGGTGCCTTCAATTAAAACCAAACTTTGCTCACTGTTGTCCACTTCACACTCAGCTCTGTGCACAATTTTTTGCTGAAAAACACTCTATTTTAGCATATGGGTTCATAAGCATGAAATAAATACATTAATTCTACTGAATATTGATGAACTAATATTTATCACTTGAAAAGGTTATAGCCGGGTTTCAATGGTAAATCTGCCCCTGCGGCCTTTTCGATTCATATTAAGGGGATTGATTAGGCATTGAATGAAAATAATTCAGCCAACTTTTCAGCTTTTTATCTGTAGTCATTTTCGAGATTTCTGTGAAAAACACTTTTTTCGTTTTTATTTTTTTTCTCTTGTGAAATCCAAAATTCTTAAATGGTGATTTTTTCCGTTGACTCTTTGCTATTGAAGGAATAAACATATAATTTTTTTATGAATGTTAGCTGAATAATCTATTTTCAAAAGAAAAAATGAAATTATAATCATTGGAATTTAGGTTTTTTAAAAAGTGCCCACCGCCATTTCTTGACATAAAATGTCTTCTTCGGTCCTTCATACCCTGGAATTTTTTCACATTTTTAAAATTGGTAGAACATTTTGAAAAAAAAATAAAACTGTTTGAATTTTAGGATTCAACAGATATCCATCAAATTTTGGTGCTGTTGTATTCATATCGGCTCCCTGAACAATATTAGTAAAAAACAATTAGCGATCTGTCTTAGTTTGGCAGATATGGGCCCCCAAAGTCCGAAAAATATTTCACCTGAAAGTCACTTTTCTCACTACAGAAACACTGAATTGAGTTTAAAGCTCTTTGAACATTTTAACATGAAGATTTGATTCATTTTATTTCAGATATATTCAATAATTATTGCAAAAACAACGAAAAAATTAGAGGGAAGGCCTGCCGTTTCTTACGGTAATATCGCTGAAAGACGCGGTAGTGCCAAACTTACCATGAGAAACGGCGGGCTTTCCCTCGAAGTTTTTGCAATAATTATTGAATATATCGAAATAAAATGAATCAAACCTTCATGTTAAAATGTTCAGAGAGGCTTTAAACTTAATAAAGCGGTAATTCAGTGTTTCTGTAGTGTGACTTTCAAGTGAAATATTTTTCGGAATTTGGGGGCCCATATCTTCCAAACTAAGGCAGATCGCTAATTGTTTTTTTACTAATATTGTTCAGAGATCCAATATGAATACAACGGCACCAAAATTTGATGGATATCTGTGGAATCCTAAAATTCAAACAGTTTTAATTTTTTTTCAAAATGTGAAAAAATTCCAGAGTATAGAGGACCAAAGAAGACATTTTATGTCAAAAAATGGCGGTGGACACTTTTGAAGAAAACCTAAATTTAAATTACTATAATTTTATTTTTTTTTCTAAAAACAGATTTTAGAGCTGAAATTCATGGAAAAAATTATACGTCTATTCCTTTAATAGCAAAGAATCAACAGAAAAAATCACCATTCGAGAATTTTGGATTTCACAAGAGAAAAAAAATAAAAACGGAAAAAGCGTTTTTTACAGAAATCTCGAAAATGACTAGAGATAAAAAGTTGAAAAGTTGGCTGAATTATTTTCATTCAATGCCTAATCAATCTCCTCATTATGAATCGAAAAGGCAGTGGGGGGCAGATTTACCATTAAACCCGGCTATACCCTTTTTCGTTTGAAGGAACTGAAATCGCAGAATAGGAAAAACACAGATGTACACAAGACATCAAATAAAATTGAATCATCAGAATCATTACTATACATAGAGATATCTCTATGTTACCACTAAAAACAACCTCATGAAGAAGATAGATATTCAAGATCTAATTTTTTTTAAATTTCAACTATAATAAGAACAAAGTATCTGAATTGTCAGTGCATTTTATCTCACCTGTGTGTATTTAATCTGTTTGATATCATCCGAATTTATTCCCATATTTTTCAGCCAAATATCATCTGTTACGCCGTCTTCATCATCATCGTCTATATTGACATGCTCGGAGTCTTGAGTAGTATCACAGGTTGTATCCATTGTGTCATATCCTTGATCTGACATTCTTTTCTTCTTCAGAGGCATTTGATATTCTATATCTTCTGCTTTGAGCAATCTTCTAAGCCCTCTGGTAGTAGGACTTATTAAAGCATGCACATCACTATATCCACAAATTCCAGCAGCTCTGAACAATACCGTGAAATTGTTCGCACAAACATAAAAGTAAGGGCATTGTCTAGTTCTTATTAGTTGAAATAAGGAGCGTAAACTGTCGAACCAAGCATTTTGCAATCCGTCACGCACTTCAGCATTATTTGCCAGGCTGATGCCACTTGATTTGTTGGTACTTCTTGGAAACAGTTTAACCCATGGCAATGAGGGTTGTTGCCAATATAAACAGCACTGATGGAATTTTGCATTTGGTGACGTATCCAAATAAGTATTACTATTAGCGCCTAGACATCTAGCAAAGCCAGTTATACCCGAAGCTTCTTCACTCAATTTAAGTTTTTGGTTCCAAGGGAAAGGTTTACAGGATAACAATCTCATTTTCGATTTTAGGGTCCAATCTATTGGTAACCACTTCTCTCCGTGTGCTTTCACAACTTCAACAATTTCCTCTGTATTATTCAATTTATTCAGGATATTATCAAAGGACGTCAACTGTGGTTGAGTAGTTGGGATTGGTGCAGGACTGTGAAGTAACTTAAAAAGTGTTCCATCATTCGATTCTTCCAAATTGAGAGAAGGTTCAGTTTTACTTTTTTTGCTACATTCTTCCTTCGCAAATGGATTCTTACGTTTTTGTCTCAACAATACATTTTCGAACGCATCTTTCTTATCACTGGTATTCGTTTTAGCATTGGAAGTTCCCTTTATCCTGTTTTGTAAATTTCGTTTTCGTATTTTTAGCTGTTGCAGTTTCAAAACGTCTGCTGGATTTCTCCATTGGTAGGTACTTTTGGAAGGACTTTCGGGCATTTTGGAAACAGTATAGTACAAATTAATCCAAAACCCTTTCCCCCTTCAAAACTGAGAAATCATATCACTAAAGTCTTGAAATAACTTAAAAAATTCACAAAATAAACAAACAATACACCAAAGTTCGTTAACACCACAGAGACAGATGATAAGAGAGCACAGAACATGAAATATAAGAAGAAATAGAATATCATAGACAAATGCAAAATGACATATCAACCTCTATGCTCATAATCACAGAATGCCATAAATTCCTGAACATACAAGAAGTTATATAAATATAAAATAAAAAAGTAATTACTCCTGAATAATCAATAATAAGTGATAAAAAACAAAAAATGGATTGAAAGATTGAATTGAGAAAACCCGCTTTTTGGAAATAGTTTTCCATCAAGTTCAAGAGTCTGAAAAAAGTTCTGCAGCTCTATGATTAACCTCAAATATATAATGTTAACCTCAAAAATATTTCAAACTGGTGTTAGTGGTGTTTTGAAAATCGAAATTGTTTAACTAAAGTTATGTACGAGGTCGGTACAATTATTTGAAATAAAATGTCAGAAAACAAAGCATTTGCGCCCTGTAGGGTACTTGGATTTGTCAGTAATCACGTACCCTTACAAGTGAGATACATCAAAAGTCGACAAGAAAATTTGATTTGCACATGTGTTGGAAAAACATTTCATACTTATGGAATATCACATTTTGGTTTACTAAGTGTTTCTGGTCTGCATCCCCACGATATTGAATGCATGGCAACAGATGCATACCATGTATACACAGGCGCTGGTCCAAATATTTATGCTTGGAGAAGAGGATCGGAATTAAAACATACATATAAAGGACATCAGCATAATGTTAAACTGTTACTACCCTTCGGAGTGCATTTAATTTCCGTAGACGAAGAGAATCATTTGAAGGTTTGGGATATCAAAGATGAAAGCATTTACTTGGAACTAGATTTTGGAATGAAGGACTTTTTGATAACTACCTTGTTTCACCCAAGCACTTATATTAACAAAATTTTACTAGGAAGTGAGCAAGGGCATCTGCAACTTTGGAATATAAACAAATCGAAACTCATTTACGCTTTCAAAGGTTGGAAAAGTGCAGTTACATGTATAGTACAAGCTCCAGCAGTGGACGTTGTTGCGATTGGTTTGAAAGATGGAAGAATCGTCATACACAATCTCAAATGCGATGAAACCATCATGGAATTCACTCAAGAATGGGGAACTGTATCATCGATATCTTTTAGATGGGACGATAAAGCTATTATGGCTTCAGGAAGTGTTACGGGTCATATTGTTTTTTGGGATTTGGAAAAAAGAAGAGTTGCGAGTCAGGTACTTAGAGCTCATGAAGCTTCTGTAACTGGAATGGTTTGTCTGCAAAATGAACCTCTTATGTTGACTTCTTCACCTGATAACAGGTTGAAGTTGTGGATTTTCGATATGCCAGATGGGGGCGCTAGATTGTTAAGAATAAGAGAAGGTAAGTTCATATTTTCCGTTACTAAATTGGAATTTAAGGTAAGGTGGGGTAAATGCAACCAGGAATTCTAGTACCGTCTTTTCAGTGGTGTACAACTTTGTCAAATAAGCATATTATTATACTTCAATTTTTTTTTATATTCATTAAAAGGTTGTGTATTAGGTAGAGTAGTCAAAATATAAAAAACTCTTACAAGTTTTGGAAAAAAATTATATAAATTCTTTAGTGCAGGTGATTGCTCTTTCCCGAAGAGAGAGGGAAAGTGCAATCGGACTTTGAATTACACATATAAACCTTGTTAAAATAGAGTCGGGAAAGAGCATCACATTTCTAATGGACCCAACAAAATAAACATGTAAATATTTTTTCAATACGTTTAATCGAAAAACAGTACCACTGTAAAAAAAAACAACATTTTTGAACTTTGTATGAAACTCTTCAAAAGAAAAACTAAAATACATTCTTCAACCAATGAAAACATACATACTTTACTGAATCTTTTAAGCCAAAACGAATTTCTGCTTATTTTTTTGTCTTCATACAGTTTTTTCATTTCGCTCAGTGGCATCTCTTCTGAGTCATCAGAACAAATATTTTCATGTTCTTGAAAAGTTGCTTCATCGTGATTTCTGACATTCCTTATTCGACTTGATATTGATTGGCTATCTCTCAAGTTATTTGATTCAGAATCCTTGTCATCATCAGTGTCGATGTAAGTTGGTTCTTCATATTCTGATGATTCAGAAGACGAATAATTTAGGTTTGTTTTTGCTTGCCGTTTTCTCCTTAATACAGCACCACTTGTGCAAGGAATGATATCAATTTGCTTGGCACCACTTATTTTTGTTTGTTTTTTTTCTTTTATGTTCTTAGTACCAAGAATTGCGTTTGCCATCGTAGATGTCAATACTTCAGCACCAGATGAAATTTTTTTCCTTGGTTTGACGACTTGATTAGCTACTTTATTGGAGCGTATTGTGTCTAATAAAATATTCTTAAAGGAATCCTTTTGCTCCTGTGTATCATTATTGTTTTGTTCTGCTGAAGGTTCTGAATTCGGAGTGCTATCTTCTAGCAACCCGTTATTGTTTTGTTGCTGAAATCTTTGGTATTTTAACCATATATCGTGATCATAAGTTTCAGGACTAATTACTTCCCTATTAAAAGGAAATATTCCTCCTTTTCTAAAACCACTTTTGATGACATTTATATCCAAATTCGCCCAAATCTTGCCAAAAAGAAGTGCGAATTCTGCTTTTGAAATACGGCATCCTGGATTTTTTCGTTGCCAAACACACAAATGTTCGTCCCAAGATACCTTTACTGATTTGAAAACAGAAATGTCCAAGGGTTGCAATAGGTGGCTTGTGTGGGCTGGCAATTTTAAAATTTCCATATGTTCAGTTCTTGCGAATGCAATTACTTCTTCCGTTATATGTGTAGCATGTCCGTCGTAAATAACCAGTACAGGTCTTTCTTCAGTGAATGCAGAAATCATATTATTCTTCAGAAAATTGATGAAGATCTCACTTGTTATCCAACCATTTTTGCTGGCCGCAAATGTCATATTAGGGCATTTATTATCTTTGCTTTGGGGAACCCAATTGGACCATAGGTTCAAACCTTTAAAAATCACCAGCGGTGGAGCCTTTACACCACTAGCACTAGCAGCTACCAAACAGGTAAAGTTTTCTTTGCCGGTACCTCCTGTAGTTCTTGACGACGGTTTCCCTTTTTCCCCTACAACCTTCGTTTTACTAGGATCAGTACACATACTTGTTTCATCTAAATTCCATATTAGATGTGGTTTATCAAGCAAACTTAATCGTTGGAGTGTTGCCTTCAGCAAATTGAAATACTCACTTATTATGAAAGGATCAGTTTGCCTTTTCCGTACATATTCAACTGACTGTGGCTTCTTTATGGCCAGATGATTACGCTTTCTAAATAGAATAAACCAGTCCTTTCCAGGACGTCCGTTCTTAAAGGGTGTTTTAATTTTATTTCTATTCACATATTGTTGAATGACCTCCAAAAGTTCCTTACGTGAAAGGCCAAAACCACTTCTTTCCAAAGTTTTCAAATATTCGACTAATACTTCTTCATCTTCTTTTCTTAGTGCTGTACAGCGGCCTCCCGTCTGGCTTTTTTTTCCACGGCGACCAGTTAGATAGCAATGTAGTGTGCTATATGGTATAGAAAATTTCTTCGACGCAGCTCTTATGCCCAATATTTTGGATTTAACGCTTTCAATTGCGGCCGCAAGAACTTGTTTTGAATAACTTCGACCTCGTTGTGTTTTTCTTTCATAATTTCTAACCATCTGAAAAAAAATATACGTTCGGGAAAGTGCAACCAAATGATTGCACTTTCCCGACAACATATGATTGCACTTGCCCCAATGTCTGTTTTTGACGGGGCAAGTGCAATCATATTATTATATATTATTATATTATTATTATATATTATACGAATATACAAAACATACTTAGAGATCCATATTTCAACTCATTCAATTCTTAAATGACACACTCTCGCCCTGACATCGTGCATAAATTTGGAAACTTACCTTCAATTTTTCGCTAAAAACAACCAAATTTATATTACACGTTTTGCGCGTAAGTGCACTCATCCACGTGAGTTCGGCAAATGGTGTTTAAAAATCTGATACCGGCTTCTGCGAGGAATGAGAGATTATGACACGTGTTCAATCTGGTTGTGTTTTTTCAGATGGCGATAGTCGTATTGGTAAACATATTCCCACTTTTTTTTTAGGTTGACTGGTTGCATTTACCCCATTTTTGCACTTACCCCACCTTACCTTATATTAAATTTTTGTCAAAGGTCACTCAGCTCCACCGACTTACATCAGATTTCACGATCCAAACGGCCACAACATCTTGAGCGCAGCCACTGATTCAACTTTGAGAATATTCAACACAAGAACAGAACAGTTCAACAAAAGTTTAGGGAAAGCATCGTATAACAGAAAAGCGAGTAAAAAGAAAAAAGGAGGTGTCGAAGATACCCTTATAATGCCTCCAATCGTTCAGTTTACATCTGAAACTACCAGAGAAAAAGACTGGGACAACATAGCATGTTTACATTCTGGTTTAACGATGGTTACTACATGGTCCTATAACGAGCTCAAAATGGGGGAACTCAAGCTGATTCCCGAAAGATTTCACAAGAAAAATTTGAGAGGGAGCGTTGGTGCAGTTGCTACATGTTTGTGCATGACAAAGTGCGGGAACTTTGTACTTATCGGTTATAGTACAGGACATGTAGATAGGTTAGTATACCAGGTGGCCCACCACTGACGCGATAGTCATTTTGAGGTGTAAAGGATGATATTTTGAAAATATTTTTTTGTGGTGAGTGTAGGGTAATCAAAAGACAGTTAAAAATTATTTCCATATATACAGGATGTTCCAATACAAAGTTACACTTTTTCAAATGTGACACCCTATATATGACCTCAAAAAAGGAAAGGCAAGCTTGAATAATGATGAGTTTCTTCAGATCACTCTGTACATTTAATGCACCATTTACGAGAAAATCGCGAAATATTTAAAATATGGAGTCGTTTTGAAAAGTAATTATGAAGAAGAAACCAGTTACGCAAGCGATACAGACAGTGTTTTTTTTAGTAGACATATTAGCCAGTCTCATAAAAAGAAACAAAATTGAATTCTGGAATGTACAGAATGATCATAAGTAATTCTCAAACATCAACTACGAATAACGGTAAGAAACGTTCTTATTTCAAATGGCACAACAGGTATTTCTTCATCTCTTTGAACGCAAAAATTTATTTCAAAACTTCTTTCATAAGGTTTTCCTATACTTAAATCCCATAGTTTCTCAGCAACTCTCCATTTACAATTCACTACACACTGAACAGGTATTTGATTAATTAATTCTCTAAGATTCATTCTGCAACTGTCGAATCACCATCGTAGACATTTTTTCTATGATTATCAATACATAAAATTGTTGGTTTACTAGTTTTGAATGAAAATCGAAAATTGCTGGGAAACCATCAGATTTAGGTATAGGAAAACCTTATGAAAAAAGTTTAGAAATTAGTTTTTGCGTTCAACAAGATGAAGAAGTAAAGGGCGTGTCATTTGAAATAAGAAAGTTTTTCACCATTATTCGTAGTAGATGTTTGAGAATTAATTATGATCACTCTGTACATTCCACCGTTCAATTTTTTTTCTTTATGGGACTATCTAATATGTGTACTCAAAAAAACATTCTGTTTCCTTCATAAATTACTATTCAAAATGAGCCCATATTTTGAATTTTCGCAATTTTCTCGTAAATGGTGCACTAAATGTACATAGTGATCTGAAAAAACTAATCATAATTTGAGATAGGCCTTTTCTTTTTGAGGTCATATATCTCATGGAGGTAGGTAAAGGAAGGGAAGGAAG
The DNA here is from genome assembly GCA_013421045.1 of Propylea japonica. NCBI lineage: Eukaryota > Metazoa > Arthropoda > Insecta > Coleoptera > Coccinellidae > Propylea > Propylea japonica. The sequence continues at coordinate 3,063,625 of CM024244.1, forward strand.
TATATCCTATATTTCCCTTGTTGCCAAAGTGTCACATAAAAAGGCCATATTTGTATGGGCAACTTTGTGGTGGGAATTTTTTGGATTCATTAAAGCACCCATTCACTAAATAAGAAACCTTTTTAAAAGTCGAAGTCGGCCATATTGGTGTGTCCCTTCTTTGTTTTGTGTTTATTTGTTTACATGATACTTGTCAAACGTTAGGCTCCCTCCACTTGCTTTACCTCCATGACATATCTATAGGGTTTCACATTTAAAAAAGTGTTAATTTAGGTCTGCAATTTTATATTGGAACATCCTGTATACAGGTTTGGAAATTCACATCTGAAATATACGATATACAATGCATCAGACAGAGAATTCTTCCCTCCAGTTGCACAGATGAATAGTTGAGACAATCACTTGCTGTAACACACTGAATTCAGTTGTCTTACTTCATTATTCTAGTCTTGTCTCTCTCTTATCGTTTAGAGGAGCGTAATTCCTTAGTATGGTAGGCAACAGTAAGTACTTGAATCAAGTATTACGGGCAGCCTGACAAATTAAAACTTCTATGCGTTTAGTGCAGGTCCCTACCATACTGCGATAAGAGAGAGACAAGACTAGATTTTTGCAATAAGACAGTTGAATTCATTCAGTTATCGTACTTGATTATCTCGCCTATTCATCTGTGCAACTGTAGGAAAGAATTCTCTGTCTGATGCATTGTATATCGTATGTTTTCGATGTGAATTTCCAAATCGGTATATGGAAATAATTTTAAATTGTGTTTTTACCACCCCACAAAAATATTTTCAAAATATCATCATTTATATCCTCAAAATGACCATCGTGTCACCCGGTATATCTCAATAACTTCGAACAAGTAGTTCATTTGAATTTTTTAAATTGTCCTTTGCAGGTTTAATATTCAGTCTGGACTATGGAGGGAAAATTATGGTGTAGATAAAGCTCATGATTGCCCTGTTCGTGGTGTTGTCGCAGTCGATCAGTTAAATCAAGTCACAGTGACAGGTTCGATGAAAGGAGAAATGTTTTTCTGGAGATTCAAATGCAAAGGTAAGAATTGATTACTTGTCCTCAGCCATTTAAAAATTTCTTCGTCTTTTTCTTAAAAAATTCTGGTCGATAGACTGGCATTTCAAATGTTTATGAAACTACAATAGCATTATACAGGGTGACCACGGGAGGTATTTACATTTTGAAAACTGCAAAACGGTGTTAATTTTTTAAACACAAAATGTATTTACTTTTCTGACATGTTTGTTAGGATATGCCATTTAATTTAACTTGCAAAAATAATGCCAGGAAGGTGACGGCCGTCTTCTCTGATGCAGTTTTCAATTCTGTTGAGGAAGCTCTGCCATACTAGCTGTAGTGTCTCCTCGGTGATTAGTGCCACCTCTTCACGAATTGCATCCTTCAAGTCTTCCAACTTACGAGGTTTGCGTTGAAAAACTTTCTCCTTCAAATGTCCCCACAAAAAAAAATTTCGCAGATGTTGAGGTCGGGAGAACGAGGAGGCCAGGGCACATCTCCAAATCTTGAAATGACATGACCTGGAAACAAGTTTCGCAGCAACGTCATCGAAACTTTTTTTTCTTACAACTGCAATTTGGAAGATTTGAAGGAGGCAATTCGTGAAGAGGTGGCACTAATCACCGAGGAGACACTACAGCTAGTATGGCAGAGCTTCCTCAACAGAATTGAAAACTGCATCAGAGAAGACGGCCGTCACCTTCCTGACATTATTTTTGCAAGTTAAATTAAATGGCATATCCTAATAAACATGTCAGATAAGTAAATAATTTTTTTTTTTAAATGAACACCGTTTTGCTGTTTTCAAAATGTAAATACTTCCCGTGGTCACCCTGTAGTAGAACAAAATACAATAAACTTATTTTGTCTGAAAATTTACCTAAGAGGCAGAAATATTGAAGGAACTAACATTATTTATAGAATGGACACTTTGAGTATGTAAAAAAATAGGGTTTTTTCATCTAACAGTATTAAGAATAGTTTTAAATATATACCTCTCGAATTATCCACTGAAAATTTTGAGTAATTAATTCTTAATTAAATACTGAATATGTGATTTCTATGCTCGTTAGTTCAAACATCGCGCCATGATGACGTACGGGCAAGCATAATTAGTGGGGATGACGATTTAGAACAGAGTGGTCAGTTGGCATCTTTGTAAACGGCGAATCAACGTTCAACCAATGAAATGAATGATAACGCATACGTCACACTCAACTGGCAATTCTGATCGTTTAAATTAGCTTAATTTGGCGATTTCAATTTCGGAAACCTGACTACGAATCGAAAAACTGATAATCGCTGTGATTTATTTGCAAGCATAACTAATAGCGCTGGTTACATATAGACCGTTCACGAAAGTTTGAGCGCATAGTAGGCGTTTGTTTATTTATCTGAAGTTGGCAGTATTTGCTGTCATAACGTAAAATAAAGTCAACGTTGCCGAATGTACCCGGCCTCGTCCGACGAGCTTACGAGTTATCAGAGAACTCTATGCAATATTGACAACATTGCGTATCAATCTGACAAAAAAATAAACAACATATCCTAAAATTTTAAGAGATGCCCGATTACCAAACCAAATTTTCGCCTAAAATTTTAATATAACCGGTGGAATATGCCAAATTGTCATGGCCAACCGATGGCTCAAACTTTCGTGAACGGTGAGCGGACTATACGGGGTGTCCCAAAACTCGACGTCAACCCGGAACCGGGTGAAAAGGCAAGTAATGCTGGTTGTCAGAAAATATAAAAAAATATAAGTTGCATTATTTCAAAATAATAGGCATTTAAAAAAACACGCAAAATTCCACACCCTGTGACAGTCTTTTCGCTCCTGTTGCCACAAATATCAACTTTTTCCAACTTTTTTTTGCTGTGTAACCTTGAATAATGCTTGTCTGAACTATAATCAAAATTTGTATACCAGCTGCTCTAGGTTTCATAAAAATAGGGCTTGCTTCTAAGAAAAAAAATTCAAAATAAACAATTGCCTAGTTTCAACTGACGGTATTGAAAAAAAATGTACTACACAAGTTTGTCATGTTTTGTCAAAAGTTGGCGCATTTACTCATTTAGTAAGGATTCCAAAATGGTATAATACTTGTTAAACTGTAGCTGCCGTAGTTCAAATTTATTTCGATTGCCTTTGAATACACTTTTTCTTAAACTGCTTCCCAGTAAAAAAGTCCAATGGATTCAAGTCCGGTGACCAGATTGGACCAGAACGTCCGATCCATCTTCCGGGAAAAAATGTTTACCAGAAAAAAAAATTTCCAGAGAAAATAATTTTCCAGAAAAAATTTTTCCGGAGAAATTACTCTGGAGTTTTTTTTTCTGGTAAATTTTTTTTCCGGAAGATGGATCGGACGTTCTGGTCCAATCTCGTGGCCGGCCCGGTCACCGGACTTGAATCCATTAGACTCTTTTACTGGGAAGCAGTTTAAGAAAAAGTGTATTCAAAGGCAATCGAAAATAAATTTGAACTACGGCAGCTACAATTTAACAAGTATTATACCATTTTGGAATCCTTACTAAATGCGCCAACTTTTGACAAAACATGCCAAACTTGCATAATACATTTTTTTTTCAATACAGTCAGTTGAAACTAGGCAATTGTTTATTTTGAATTTTTTTAAGAAGCAAGCCGTATTTTTATGAAACCTAGAACAGCTGGTATCCAAATTTTGATTACAGTTTAGACAAGCATTATTCAAGGTTACACAGCAAAAAAAAAAGTTGGAAAAAGTTGATATTTGTGGCAACAGGAGCGAAAAGACTGTCACAGGGTGTGGAATTTTGCGTGTATTTTTTAAATGCCCATTATTTTAAAATCATGCAACTTAGATTTTTTTTATATTTTTCTGACAACCAGCATTACTTGCCTTTTAACCCGGTTCCGGGTTGACGTCGAGTTTTGGGACCAATTTTGATGAGTATGCCAAAAAAAAGACTAAACTTGAAAACATCCTGTATATCAGTCTAAAATGTTTCTCCTTCGCAGGCACAAAACCGTTAGGAACCCTGGACCTAGAGGAACCAATCAACTTCTTCAGAATAAATCATGATAGTTCATTGTTAGGAATAGCCATGGAAGATTTCTCAATATGCATCGTAGACATTGACACTAAGCGTCTGATACGTAAACTAGACAGTCACACAGGCCAAATTACAGACCTTACATTCAGTCCAGACTCAAGATGGCTCATCAGTTCTTCTATGGATTCATCGATAAAGATTTGGGATATTCCAACTTCAACTTTAGTCGACCAATTTGCAACAAATTCACCTTGCGTATCTTTAGACATATCGCCAAATGGTGAAACTTTGGCAACAAGCCATATCGATTATTTGGGAGTATTCTTATGGTCGAATAGAACTCTTTATTCTAGAGTAACTTTGAGAGCTATAGATCCATCGAAAGAAGCAGAATTGGTGAGTATGCCGGAATGCTCACAAGAAGTTACAAACGAAGAAGAATCGATTGAAGATGAAGACCTGGAGTTTAAATCTTCGGAACAAATCGGTGAAGAACTGATAACTTTATCCGGTTTGGCGTCCTCCAGGTGGTTGAACTTGCTCAACATAGATCTTATAAGACAGAGAAATAAACCTAAACAACCACCGCAACGTCCAAAGTCAGAACCACCGTTCTTCTTACCTACAATCCCATCGTTAAACTTCCAATTCGACCTAAGCAATAAAGAGGAGAAATTCACCAATAGTCAAATTATATATCCGAAGAATTTCAGAAATTACACTGAGTTCGGGAATCTTTTACATGCTACAATAGAAACTAAAGATTTCGGTGCTGTCGTTGAGAAAATGAAGTCTTACGGGCCAACGATGAACGATTTTGAAATCAAGAATTTGGCAGCGGAAAGTGGAGGATCGAATGAACTTATGCTGCAGTTTATGAAGTGCATGGAGTGGATGTTTAATTCAAATAAGAATTTTGAACTGGCTTCTTCATATTGGGGTGTTTTCTTGAAAAGTCATATAGATTTGATTGCAGCTGATCAAGAATTGAGGGATTATTTGAAAATCTTAGAAAAGTGTCAATTGAACAGTTGGAACAAATGTGAATATTATTTGACATCGAGCATGTCGATGCTCGATGATATAATGTAATATATATTTTTTAATATCAAGTTTATTTTTTTCAATGAACTAATCTGGTATTCGGAAAGTTGTCTATACTGTACATTTCGGGTTTCTCAATGGGCCAGTAGTTCCAAATTTGTAGTCCTTTAAAATGTCATATCAACTTTCAAACTATAAGGTTTGTCGATGCTACAGGGTCTCTATAAATGATTGTAACAGCGCAGTTGGCTTTGGATTATTTTCATTTTGCCGCTTCCTATGCAAACCACAGAATTCTGTGATCATGCTATGCTCTGATTGGTATTCTGTAATCCAAAGCCACCTCCGCTGTTAGAATCATTTATATCATTGTTAATAATAATATAGACCCTGTATAAAACCGAGACAAATATTTGTGAAATTTCAATTTTTTGTGAATTAAAAGCGAAATTTGAGAAGTTAACCGTGTTTTAGAAGGTTCATATTACGATGGCTGAACGCTCTACAGACTCCTGATTCACAATCAAATGAAAGGTTTTTTACAGGCTAAACATATTAAATTGATCATTTCGACATTTATTATATTTATTCCATTATTTTTTGAAATGCTTTATTCTTGTTGAAGATTGCCAAAGAAAGTGACTCATAAGAGTTACATAATTCCATAAAAATACAAGCCCGTTCGGCATTGACCTCCGCGAGCAGACGGTTTTTAGTCACGTGACCACAGATCGTAGATTCATCTGTAATATCTGCGAATAAACGAACGGTACAGAGCATCTGCCACAGAACATACTGCTCTGTTCTACTTTAATAGATTATGAGATTTCAAGGATCACTTTTTTGGAAAATATGCTCATCTTTTAACGATACTTTCACCCTTTTTTGTAGCTCTACCGTAAAATCTCAATTAAATAATTAGGTGCAAAGGAAACGAGGGATGCAATATCTCTTCTGGTCGTTCACTACGGCGATAGTTGTACCGAAAAGATCCTAATTAATTATTTACACGAGAAAGCAACATCTCCTCCTGTCTATTCATAACTACGATAGCTATATTGAAAAATTTTAATGAATTAATTAGGTTTTTAATGAATAAATGAAAACAGAAGAATAAAAGTGTTGATAAATATTAGAATTTTTCAATCTATCGGTTGTCCGATCAGGAAAGTCAACAAAAAAATTCATAAAAAACCATAGATCTATAATTACTATGGATGCAGAATCATGTGACTTATTAGAAGATAGACCACTTGGATACATAGGAGAGAGAAAGACATATACGATCTTATCGAAAAGAAAAGAGATGAAGAAAGTTTGTGGGCAACTTGTCAAAATCATATGGAAGATGTAAACAAATAGTTAGGCTTTGCTTTGCCCACAAGAAGTTGATGCTGTGAATATAATTTAAGTTATACTAATTTCTGATTTAAGTCATATATTTTTTGATATATTTCATTTGAAATGATCTATTTGGTGTTTTTATCTACATTGATTTGACATTGCCCACAATAGCTCCATCACATTCGACCAAGTGACCTCTCTCTCTGATGCGGTGTCCATTCTTATTAGGTCTATGTAAAAAACATAAAACTCTATGGATAAAATCGCTTCGATCCGTCGAAATAGACCGAGCGAAACGATCACATTCGATTGCTCAGATTTTTATGCCGAACGGTCCAGATGTGTACTCCCCTCAATCCGGATGTAATAAACGAACGGTTCAGATCGATCCGACCTGGTCCCGTATTCTGGACAAGTGATCTTTCAATGCGTATACGAACTTCATTGCGCGAGTCCCTTTTTTACCTGCAAAAATGCACACCGCGCAATGAAGTTCGTATACGCATTGAAAGATCACTTGTCGAGAATACGGGGCCAGTCCGATGTCGATGCCGAACGCCCCTATTGTCAAAACTTTCATCTATTCAAAAGTTAACTACGCTTTTCCATAGAAGATGGCGCCACATCCTATCTAAGTGTTGACAGTCGGGTTTGAAGTAAAAATTACAACTAACGGAAGTACAGGGTATCCCATTTTGGGCACTTTTACGGGATATCTCCGTCATTTTTAACGTTAGCGGGATGCGGTTTTCGCGACAGTGTGCTACTTTTTTGTGAAACTAAAGATGGCGCAATCAGTTTTTGCATAGCCCTCTTAGTTTTTGCTATACAGGGGGGAAATGAAAAGTTTCACTTTTTAATCACCCCCTTTATCTCAGTTGTGCTTGAACTTGGAGGAATGGTTGAAACGCATTCCTATAGATTTTTTTCCGTAGAATCCAGTGGCGTAGTCAGTTTTTCAATTAAACTTTCCGTTTTTGAGTTATTGAGCAAACATATGTTTTTTAAATGGGACACCCTGTATATTATTTTTTATTCTGATTAAGCACAATCTCAGCTTTTCAAAAACATATTATTTTAGGCATTTATTTTCTAAACCAAGCTCAGAATTCAAGATTTTGTAATTCAATTAGCAGTAGTAGGCTATAACTGTTTATTATAAACAGAAAATAAGTGTCAAGATTTCGTTAGAAATCGAAAATAATGTTAACATAATATCTACATCACATGATCTAATATTTAACTTAATTTAATTTGCAATTTCTTGAAAATTCAAATAATTGAATCATTAATATAATATAATAAATAATAAAACTGAGAGAACTGAAACTTTTAAACCAACCGACAAAGCTTTGACATTTTTATTCGTTTTTAATAAACAGTCATAGAGCCTTCTACTCAGTTATTGACAATTGAATTACAAAATCTGGAATTCTGAGCTTGGTTTTGAAAATAAATACATGAAATGATATGTTTTTGAAAAGCTGAGATTGTGCTTAATAAGAATAAAAAATAATATACAGGGTGTCCAATTTAAAAAACATATGTTTGCTCAATTACTCAAAAACGGAAAGTTTAATTGAAAAACTGACTACGCCACTGGATTCTACGGAAAAATTTTTATAGGAATGCGTTTTAACCATTCCTCCAAGTTTAAGCACAACTGAGATACGGGGGGTGATTAAAAAGTGATACTATTAATTTCCCCATTGTATAACAAAAACTAAGAGGGCTATGCAAAAACTGATTGCGCCATCTTTAGTTTCACAAAAAAGTAGTACACTGTCGCGAAAACCGCATCCCGCTAACGTTAAAAATACCGGAGATATCCCGTAAAAGTGCCCAAAATGGGATACCCTGTACATCACTCAATTCAAGATGAACAGAATATGAAAACATGTTTGACAATAAAAAGTTATTGAACCTGAGTTAAAATGAAAAGAGACCAATAAATGCAGACTTCAACTTATTTTTTAATCATTTGATTTGGCAAGGTCTCAGGCTACATTAAGCCTGGCAACTGGCGAATTATCCCCAATACTGCCAACCAAAGGTAATGAAACCAAGACCTATATTATGCTCAATAATATCCAAACGGAGTATAGTTTTTCATTTGATTTGTCCTCTTTCAACTCAATTGCTGTTTCAAGTTATCTTGATCCCACTGCTGAATTGTCAAAATTCTACTGACGCTTGGTGTCTGTCATTTTTATGTAAAAAATTTAAAAATTTTGGTTTTCTCAATTTATTTTTGGATACGAAGAAATTAAATTCGGAAATGGTAACAAAATACAAAGAAGTTTCTCCCCTTATAAAACTTTGGAGGGATTTTTTGTTCGGAAGAAAGCATACAACGATACACCGTTACAAGGATACCTTATCATCAAGAAATCCACTGCCACCAAATATACCAAGGGGTCCAGCTCACAAGTTATCGAGAAATTATTATTATACTAGAGATCCTCGTAGACGAGTCAAGCAACCCGACATAATTTTCAATACTCCAAGAATCGTGAAAAAAATTGATCCAAAGTCTTCTGTGAAAGATGAATCTCAGTGTGGCAAGTACCAAATTATAAAGTAAATTTGTGTCGTGAAATTAACAAACAAAGCACTAGAAATGAAATCAATATTACATTCCAGAATAAATTTCATCGTAAAAATTCTTCAGACAAAGTAAAACAGATTGAACACATTTAAATATACATATTTTATTTGAAAATTAAATACAATAAAACTTTTTGAGACGAAGCTTATGTTACATCATATATCAGTTATATAGAAAGAAAGAATTCAGAAACGTAAACAATGAACTTAGGACGCATACAAATCGTATGCTGCAATTGAAACTTGTTTCAAAGAAACTACCCCAAAACACCTACAGATTCTTCAACTAGCACCACAAATATATACATACAAATGTTTTTAAAATTTCAAATAAACCCGGTTAATTTAGATCTTTTTTCAGAACGAAAAAGTGGGGTTAACTCTTCCTTGTATTAATTATTAATTCCACTTGGTATTAAAACTGAATATCTAATGAGAAACTGTACATTCAAATAATCTATATCGTTTTAATATTTAATAATGTAATTTGAATTAACTTTTTTTTCATTAACTACCTCTTACAATTGTTTCTGCTGAAGCTAAAAATATTAGTGAAAAATACCGTCAATATTTACCAACTTTTCAAAAAATGATCTAAGTATCCTGAAGATGATTCCAAAAAATTAAAGAAACATCTTCACAAAACAAAAACAACTTCAAGTTCTCAATTAAAATCACATGCTCCAAGCATAAATTTTGCTTTAATCAATTTTTATTTATATAAACACTATCTAAATATAGAGCCTATTACATACCAAAAATATAAATATGAACTTAAACAAAATATACAGTATGTAAAAAATCTCGATAACGGATGTGCAGCAAGTACTTAAGAACTTTAGATGCTAGTCACTTTTCCTTCAGCAACATTTATAACAAGATTTTTTTTAATAAAAAAACAACACAAATAGCCACTGGTGAATGGTACAGAAATCACTACTATATATGCAGAATCTGTAAGAAATAAGAACACATTTGAAATTAAATGAATGAAGGAGAGAAAATTCAATACAAGGTGAATATTTGAATTTACGTGATCAGCAGATATCGACCAGATTTTGGTGTCATTGTATTCATTAAGTCTTCCTGAACAACATTAGTGAAACCAACAGGTGGCGGTCTGTCTTAATTTTGAAAAAATATGGGCCCTCAAAATGCCAAAAATGTTCCATCTCACGTCACTTTTTTCACTATAAAAGCACAAATCCGTTACTCCAATTTAGTCTATGAATCATCTCCGAACATTCAAATAACTATTCGATTAGTTTTATTTCAGGTATATTCAATAATTAATGCAAAAACATCGAAATTCTAGAGGTACTACATATCCACTAATTCGAAGGAAAGACCGCCGTTTTTAATGGTAGATTTGGCACTGCCGCAGATTCTTCTGTGCGAATATGATACGATGCCTTCCTATAATTCCCGTCATGATTTGATATGTCACTAGCCGAAAGACGGAGCAGTGGTGCCAAACTCACCATGAAAAACGGCGAGCTAAGAATTTATGGATATGTGGTACCTCTTGAATTTATAGTCCGTTCACGAAAGGTTGAGCCGTCTGTTGGCCATGGAAATTTGGCATATTCCACTGTGTATATTAAAATTTTTGGTTATGTTCTTTATTTTCTTGTCAGATCGATACGCAATGTTGTCAATATTGCATAGAGTTCTCTAACTCGCAAGCTCGTCGGACGAGGCCGGGTACATTCGGCAACGTTGACTTTATTTGACGTTATGACAGCAAATACTGCCAACTTCAGATAAATAAAGAAACGCCTACTATGAACTCAACCTTTCGTGAACGGACTATAGATGTTTCTGCATTAATTATTGAATATACCTGAGATGAAACTGATCGAGTAGTTATTTGAATGTTCGAAGGTAACTTATAAACTAAATTAGTGCAGTGAATTTGTGTTTTAATAGTGAAAAAAGTGACATGAAGATGGTACTTTTTTTAGGACTTGGGGCACCATATTTTCTTAATTAAGACAGACTGCCACCTATTGGTTTCACTCATGTTGTTCAGGAAGCCTCAATGAATACAATGATAACAAAATTTAGTCGATATCTGCTGGTCACCGAAATTCAAATATTTAACCGATACAATTGAGGATAATTCTTTCCGTCACCTACCTGTGTTTGAATAGTTGTTCAATATATTGCTAAAAAATTGTGTTACTGGCAACACTGTTTGCGAACTCCATCGCTATTCATTGTAGGCTTAACATCTATTGGTTCTACGTTCTGTGGTCGAATGGTGTCGCCCTCTGGAGGATCTCTGATCTGCTTCTGTGATACGATTCTATAGATTTCTGAAAATAAATTAACAAACTTTCAGAATTTGGCTTTCGTCAGTTCATTTGTACTTTTAGGCTTGAAACTAAAAAATTTGCAAGTTTTTCAAACAAAGTATTGAGTTGACGCTTTTAGTTCTGTGAGAAGAACTGCAGCTTTTTATGTAACAAGCGCTATTAGCTATAGTTCGTTCACGAAAGTTTGAGCCGTCGGGAAATTTGGCATATTCCACTGTGTATATTAAAATTTTAAGTTATGTTGTTTATTTTTTTGTCAGATTGATACGCAATGTTGACAATATTGCATAGAGTTCTCTGATAACTCGGAAGCTCGTCGGACGAGGCCGGACCCGGCAACGTTGACTTTATTTTACGTTATGACAGCAAATACTGCCAACTTCAGATAAATAAACAAACGCCAACTATGCGCTCAAACTTTCGTGAACGGACAATATGCTTGGAATTTTAAGAAGCGTTTTAAACACAGTGATGGTATGACAGGTGCTGTAGACGTTTTTAATAAGTAGTGTAAAAAATACTCTGACTATTGACAAGTACTATCGGCTTTGTTTCGAATGTAACAAGTGCTATTATGTAGCTATGATTGGAATTTCAACAAGCATTTTAAAAACAGTGATGATGTGACAGACATAATGAATGTAGACATTTGATGACATTTTTGAGTAGTGTAAAAACATACTTTTACTGTTAACAAGTGCTGTCAGCTTTGTTTGGAATGTAACTAGCGCTATCTTGTAGCTATTGATTGTTGAAATTTTTAATCTGTAGTGTAAATTAGATACTTCTACTTTAAACAAGTGCTAACGGGTTTGTTCAGTTTGTAAACAAGCGCTTGAATTTTAACGAGTGTTTCAAACACTGTGATTGTGTAACAAGTGCAAGTGTGCACTGTCGCTAGGCTCCTGTATGAGCGTCTTTCAAGCGGAAATCTTAGCTATTGAAAGATGTCTAAATATAAATCTAGAAAGAAACTAAAAGAAGTGATGTAGCCATACAATCAGATTGCCAAGCTGCTATTAAAGCACTGAGATCCTACGTCATCGACTCAATGAGGTAGGCAAGAAAAATAACGTCTTTTTATTCTGGTTCCCGGCCACTCGGGAATCAAAGGAAAGGAAGAGGCCAATACACTTGCTAAAGAGGGCGCACGAATGTCACTCATTGGCCCAGAACCCTTCTGTGGTATATGTAAATGTACCTATAAGAAGAAGTTAGCCTAGAGGGAAAAACTCTGGCGGAATCTCCCAGGGATGGAGGATCATTCCACTGAGTTCCTTGGGAATTTTGAGACAGCAGGATCCAAAAGATTTCCGGATCTTGGTAAAAAGCAATTACACCTCCTCACTGACTTTCTTACAGGACACTGTCGCCTCACCACCTGTTGAAGATGGGATTATCGGACACTGACGAGTGTAGGTTCTGTGGGGAGGAGAAAGAAACCCCCACTTACCTAGCCACGGAATGCCTTGGCATTGCGAGCCTAAGGAGAGAATGCCTTGGGCGAGAAACTTATAAGAGTGAGGAACTAGCCTCGTTGAAGCCTTCACAGTTATTAGATTTCTTTAGATCTCTGGAACTGGAAGGCGAGCTGTGAAGGATTTGGTCAACAGCTCTGTTAGGGGGCACAATAGACCTTAAGGTTGCAGTGAACTGTAACGTCTTTTTAAACTAAACTACACAAGTGAACTTGTCATTTGTAATGAGTAATGTTAAAAATACTAATGCGTGTATGCACCGTTCGTCTAATAAACAACGCTTAAGCCCTGAAATGACGTTTCATCAAAGGAATAAACGTCACTTAAGAGCTTAAGCTTTGCGTAGACGAACGGTTCATACGGGAATTAGACTTTTAACAAGTGCTGCTAGCTTTACATTATATGTAACGGGCGTCATTAACTACGCTTGGAATGTTGACAAGCATTTTGGCCATTTTGTACACAGTAATGGTGTAACAGATGATGTAGGAACTTTGAATGTGAAGTGTAAAAAATAGTTTCGATTTTTAAAAAGTGCTACCAGTTTTTAAACAAGTGCTATAAACTGCGCTTGCAATTTTGACGAGCGTTTTGTATAGAGAGATGGTGTAACAGACACTGTAGGCTCTTCATATTGAGAAAAAAATAGTATGAGTTATACCGGCGCTTTCAGCTTTGATAAGTCTAAAAACGAACTGTTTTTCGCTTGGAAATATACGAGCCAAGCGCTTTATACAGGTTTGGAAATTAACATTGGAAAGATACGATATACAATTAGCCTATTTGTTTTAAAGTGTTTCGTGCTCCTGAGTAACTCAAAAGCTCGAAATACGGCTTGCCATTGGTTGCCCACAAGTACTGGAACAGCTCAGGAGCACTAAACTCTTCAAAACGAATACTATAAATGCGTCACACAGAGAATTCATTCGTACAGTTGCACAGATCAATAATCGAGAGAATCACGTGCTGTAACTGACTGAATTCCGCTGTCTTATTGCAATAATGTAATCTTGTCTCTCTCTTTTATCGCAGTAACGTAGGCAACCTGTAGTACTAGTATCGAATTATTTAATGTGTCAGGCTGTCCGCAATACTCGATTCAAGTATTTGCGGTTGCCTACAATACTGAATGAGTTACGCCCCTCCCAACTATAAGAGAGAGACAAGACTACATTATTGCTACAAGACAACGGGATTAAGTCAGTTACAGCATGTGATTTTCTTATTCATCTGTTCAACTGGACGGAAAAATTCTCTGTCAGATGTATTGTATATCAAATCCTTCCTATGTGAACTTCCAAACCCGTATAGGATGGAGCTTTTAACACTGCTGGTTCTCAAACCAGCTGTTTCTCACACCACTTAAGCGTATAAAAAACAAGCAAATGAATGGGTACATACCTGACAATATGTTCTGGAAGGCCATATCGACGTTTGTCGAGTCCAAGGCAGAGGTCTCGATGAAAGAGAGACCGTTGCGCTCGGCAAACGTTTTCGCCTCCTCCGTCGTAACGGCCCTTAGATGCCTGAGATCGGACTTGTTGCCCACCAGCATGATGACGATGTTCTGATCCGCGTGATCCCTCAGCTCTCTGAGCCAGCGTTCGACGTTCTCGTACGTCAGGTGTTTGGCTATGTCGTAGACCAGCAACGCGCCAACCGCTCCTCTGTAGTAGGCGGCTGTGATAGCGCGGTACCTTTCCTGGCCCGCCGTGTCCCAGATCTGGGCCTTTATCGTCTTCCCGTCCACCTGAAAGAAAGTCAATTTATTACTTCCAATAACCCTATAATTCATTCACATTCTCTTTTATGGGCTCAACCCATGAGGGCTATGTACCCAATCTCAGTGTTAAATATTCATACAGTTCATTCATCCTACATAAGTATAGTAAGTTTACGAAAGTTTGAGCGCATATGCTTAGTCTGAATATTCTGCTCGGCGTGCACTTCTTGCTCTCAGCTGGTATTTTATTGAGCTCTCTTCGCTCACTTCACTCTGCATCGTGATCTTTTATTATCAGAGCGAGCAAGAAGATCAGATATATTCGCTCCCGCTCAAAAGCGAGAGTTCTTCCAAATGTCATTTAATTATAACCTAAAAGTTAGTTTAGGACAGTTTAGGTTAGTTATTTATGTTTTGGATGTTTTAACGAAAGATGAAACGAATTTTGTTGGTACAATATGTGGTACCGCGAAAGCAGAGACTCCGTTTCATAGCAAAAGACAGCAAATAATAATTTTGAGGTTACGAATTTCTTTGACTTGACAAGCCTTTGCGCCTGAGCGTTCTTTTATTATTTTCACTCTACAACAAATGTCATGACGTCACAGATAATCTTGCTCGCTCCGCAGATCATATTTTCAGACTAAGCAATAGTATAGTCCGTTCACGAAAGGTTGAGCCGTCGGTTGGCCATGATAATTTGACATATTCTACTGTGTATATTAAAATTTCAGGTTATGATCATTTTCTTGTCAGATTGATACGCAATGTTGTCAATATTGCATAAAGTTCTCTGATAATTCGCAAGCTCGTCGGACGAGCCGGGTACATTCGGCAACATTGAATTTATTTACGTTATGACAGCAAATACTGCCAACTTCAGATAAATAAAGAAACGCCTACTATCTGCTCAACCTTTCGTGAACGGAGTATATAGGCGTTTGTTTACTTATCTGAAGTTCGCAGTATTTGCTGTGATAACATAAAATAAAGTCAACGTTGCCGAATGTACTCGGTGTCGTCCGACGAGCCTTCCAGTTATCAGAGAACTCTATGCAATATTGATAACATGGACCCAGGACCCGGGTTCTAAGTTTACGAACACATCAGGTTTAGGATGTGTTAAGTGTCAGACGTAACCAATATTTTCGGGTTAGTTAAACAAACGCGAAGGTTAGGGATCGAGTTAACCCGAGTAAGGTTCCGAAAAGGCCTATACTCTTCTGAAATGGACTATGGGGTCGGCTAACCCTATAATTCCGCAAAAGGAACTTGTTGACAACCAAATAAAACTATAACAGTATGAAACAAACAAATATTCCTGTGTTAAAAATATCAATTTTGTCAGAAGTGTGCCTTTCTGTAGATTAGTAGTTTTTCATTTTGAGTATCGGTTAGATCAAAAACTGTGTAATATGCCTAGAAACGAGTTGTCTGAGTTTGACAGAACTAGAATGATTGCTCTCTGGCAAGTGGCAAGAAGGGCTCTGACGCCATCAGATAGCTAATAGGCTGAACATTATTCGAAGCATAGTTAGCAGAACGATTAGGCGCTATGAGGAAACCGGTGTAGTGCAAAGTAGACCTCGAAGTGATCGTTCTCGTGTTGAAGATCGATATATTGCCCAATCAGCCCGTAGAAATAGGTCAGTGACGGTACCGGCACTCAGATCAGAACTCTAAAGATAATACATTCCTATTTTGCACAAGACATACATTTTATAAAAAAAATGTCTATGTTTCTATGTTCCAGTGGCGGGACACTGCCGCCTCAGGAAGCTCCTGTTGAGGATGGGATTATCGGACACTGACGAGTGTAGGTTCTGTGGGGAGGAGGAAGAAACCCCCATTCACCTAGTCACGGAATGCTTTGCCATTGCGAGCCTAAGGAGAGAATGCCTTGGGCGAGAAACTAGCCTCGTTGAAGCCTTCACAGTTATTAGATCTCTGGAACTGTAAGGCGAGCTGTGAAGGATTTGGCCAGAACAGCTCTGTAAGGGAGCACAATAGACCTTAGGGTCGCAGTGAACTGTAACCCCTTTTTAAACTAAACTAGGTATATATTCATACTTGTAAGAGTGAGGAATTAGCCTCGTTGAAGCCTTCACAGATATTGGATTTTAT
This sequence comes from Propylea japonica, assembly GCA_013421045.1. NCBI lineage: Eukaryota > Metazoa > Arthropoda > Insecta > Coleoptera > Coccinellidae > Propylea > Propylea japonica. The sequence goes on from CM024244.1 coordinate 3,080,340, forward strand.
CAGATCTCTGGAACTGGAAGTCGAACTGTGAAGGTATGGTCTGAACAGCTCTGTAAAGGAGCACAATAGAGAGGAGAAAGAAACCCCCATTCACCCAGTCACGAAATGCTTTGCCATTGCCTAAGGAAAGAATGCCTTGGGCGAGAAACTTGTATGACTGAAGAATTAGCCTCGTTGAAGCCTAATATAGTACTTTATCAGATCTCTAGAACTGGAAGGCGATCTGTAATGGGTGTGGTGAGAACTGCTCTGGAGGGAGGCACAATATAGACAATAGACAATTTAGACCTTGAGGTCGAAGTGAACTGTGCTTCTGAATGATTTGTGTTCTGTTGTGCATGAAAATTAATTGCACATTGAAATAGCATAAATTGAACATTAAGATGAGTCATTATTGTTCAATTTCGTATACGTTGAATCCACCTTTAAATTTGAAGTCGTTTTGTTTCATCGCAATTTTATGCGCAAACTTTACAATATTTCCATTATCAGATCAATATGAAACTGAGTATATAAAGCGCTGTTTTTTGAAAAACTCGAATAATATACCTTGTTTGAATCCAAATTTTTTTGACCCCGGTACATTCAACGATTTTCGTTAGAGATATTTAAAGGTCAATAGGATAATGCTTCAACTATGTCGTCAGACGATAGCTTCCCTATCTTTCCTAAATTTCGACGAGTTTATCACTAAGAAAAAATTTTAATCATACTTCGTCCTTGAAAATTTAATCATGTGAAAATTCCTTTAAGTACACGTTAACGACCGATTGCGGTTTTCCTTTCGGCTACGAGCTTTTCCGAACCGTTTAAACACGCAGTTTTTCGATAAGGATTTTGATTCGTTAAAATAATTTGCAAGAAGTTTAACATTTTCACATTTCTGTGACTTCGTTACTAAGCAATTAAACGAATGAGGTTCTTCTATGATACCTAGACGAACTAAATCTAGAAAGATATACGAAATTTTGTTAGAATTTTTCAGGATGCAAACTGCTAAGGATATTCTATAATTATTAATAACGTTGAGTGACAACTTCATTGAACTAAATGTCAGTTGAAAAATTTTGGGAAAAGCCCTGAGCAGGTGCTTTTTAGCAATAATACTATTACCTCAAATTATACTAAGTACATACAGGGTGTCCCATTACTCGACGTCAACCCGGAACCGGGTGCAAAGGCAAGTAATGCTGGTTATCAGAAAAATATAAAAAAAAATCTAAGTTGCATGATTTTAAAATAATGCGCATTTAAAAAAACACGCAAAATTCCACACCCTGTGACAGTCTTTTCGCTCCTGTTGCCACAAATATCAACTTTTCCAACTTTTTTCTTTGCTGTGTAACTTGAATAATGCTTGTCTAAACTGTAATCAAATTTTGATACCAGCTGATCTAGGTTTCATAAAAATAGGGCTTACTTCTCAGAAAAAAAAATTCGAAATAACAATTGCCTAGTTTCAACTGACTGTATTGAAAAAAAAATGTACTACGTAGGTTTGGCATGTTTTTTCAAAAGTTGACGCATTTAGTAAGGATTCTAAAATGGTATAATACTTGTTTAATTGTAGCTGCCGTAGTTCAAATTTATTTTCGATTGCCTTTGAATACACTTTCTCGTTAACTGCTTCCAGTAATAAAGTCCAATGGATTCAAGTCCGGTGAAAGGGCCGGCCACGAGATTGGACCAGAACGGGAAAAAATGTTACCAGAAAAAAAAATTTTCAGAGCATTATTCAAGGTTACACAGCAACAAAAAAAGTTGGAAAAGTTGATATTTGTGGCAACAGGAGCGAAAAGACTGTCAAAGAGTGTGGAATTTTGCGTGTTTTTTTAAATGCCCGTTATTTTAAAATCATGCAACTTAGATTTTTTTTTATATTTTCTGACAACCAGCATTACTTGCCTTTTCACCCAGTTTCGGGTTGACGTCGAGTTTTGGGACACCCTGTATAAGGGTTCGTCTTTTCAATATTTCAATCTTTTTATGGTTCTGTTAACACTACGGCCAAAAAATTTGCATGAATATTCAGTATATCAGTTTTCATCCACAAAAGAAATTTCACAGGAATAGGATATCCTGTTATGGAAATAAGAATATTCGTCTTTTCAATATTCCAACTGAATTTTCTATGGTTCGGTTAACAATATGGCCACGAAATTTTGGATGAACATTCAGTATATCGATTACCATTCACAAAATAAATTTCACTCGAATCGGATAACCTGTTATGGAAATATGAAGATTCTTCTTTTCATATTCCAATTGAATTTTTTATGGTCCTGTTCACACAATGGCCACATAACTTCGCATGAGGCTTATTATGAGCATCTTGCAATTGGCAGCAATATTTCATTTCGATTGGTTTCGTTTTGTCTGAGGAACAAAAATTTGAATGGAAATATTTTTGGAACAGCCTCTACGATTTGGCTGGTAACGAACTTAACCGAGGCACCTGAAGTCTCTTGGACAATCCATCCGAAAGTTATTGTGCAAACGGACGGCTAGAATTGAGATTGACCACGGATTCTTCATCAGGAAGTCGAAGCCAATCGACATTTGCAGCTCATAATTCTAAAATAACAGACATTTGGGCAAAACGATATAGCACCCGTAAAAGTAGAACGAGCGCTCAAAAATTGTTCGGCAAAAAGTAAAAAATGGACCATAGATTGAATTGAAATGGACTGACTGCAAGTTGGCATGGACCTATATAACTAACTGGACGTCGAACTTCCTAACTGTCACGTAGAAAAAGTGAGGCAAGGGCCGCCATTTGCAGTTTGGGATGAAACACGAATATTTTGATGTTCTATGCCAACTGTGCTGAATTTTTTTCGTTGAAAAATTAACACTTCTCAAGTAAAACCCCAAACTGCAAATGGCCGCCTTTGCCTCAAAATTTTTGACATGTTCGCTATCTAGTTAGTATTATAAATCTATGCAAGTAGCGATATCTTTCTTAGAACCTATAAATTTAAATAAACGTCTTTGATACTTCGTGAAATTTTATAGTAAATTGAACCATAACAAACTGAAATTATATTTCTACTTTCAACACTGTCAATTTGTTCGATATTATACTGAGGTGTCTTTTTAGACATCTTATTATTACACTAAAGTTTCCAAAGTAAATTTCCATCTGACTATTCGCGAAAATCTCCGCTCGAACGATTGAATTTGTTGACGTTTTTCCGCATCAGTTAACGATGATTTAAAGAAACCTTATTTAATTAGCTGTAATTAGTTTAGGTTTAGACGAACGAGATTGTTTACTTCAACGTCGTAAGAACTTTTCGATCTGATTCACAATACCAGTATATGTATAGGACTGAACACGATAAACAATCATTCAGACAAATTTCTAGCCATGACGTCATCTGCCAAATATGGTCAAGAGAGCTTTTTTGTACAAGCCAGTTTTAGCACCCGTTCTACGTAAACGAGTGATGTATCGTTTTGCCCGAATGTCTATAATTTTCGAGTTTTGTGCCGAAAATGGTCTCAAACGATAGGGTTCGACTCCCTGATGAAGAATCCGTGATAAAACTCAATTCTGTCCGTGGGGCCGTCCGGCCGTTAGCACGATAACTTTCGAAGGGATTGTCCTAGAGACTTGAAATTTTGAGGGTGAGTGCGGCTCCCAAATGCCTCGGTTAAGTTCGTCAACCAGCCAAAGTTCCACAGAATATGGCCATTCAAAATTTTTTCCTCATATGTCAGACAAAACGAAACCAATCGAAATGAAATTATTTTGCTATGTTAATGTGCAATTGTCATGTGCCGAACACAAAGCGTTCAGAAGCATTACAATTAATTTAAAACTACATACATTTTATTATGTCAAATATTTGTCTTGTACAAAATAAAAATGTGTTTCAATCAAGAATTCATACTCAATTCATAATACGGTCGACGGAAAAATCTTGTGATCAACTCGTTATTAATCTAGCAACTAATGGTCTCTTCATTTGACTTAAATGAGTGCTATATCGTTTTGCACAAATGTATGTATTTTCTTAGAATTATGTGCCGAAAATGGTCCCAAACGATAGGGTTCGACTCCCTGATGACGAATCCGTGTTCAAATTGAATTCTGTCCGTGGGGCCGTCCGGCCGTTAGCCTAGAGACTTGAGATTTTGAGGGTGAGTGCGGCTCCCAAATGCCTCGGTTTAGTTCGTTAACCAGTCAAATCGTACATCGTTCCATAAAATATGGCTATTTAAAATCTTTGTTCCTCAATATCTCAGACATAACGGAACTAATCGAAATGAAATTTTGCGGCCACATGGAAGATGCTCATAATAAGCCTCATGCAAAATTTGGTGCCATAGTGAACCATAGAAAATTCATATTCCATAACAAGAAATCCGATTCAGGTGAAAGGACCCCGCACACTTACTTAGGAAAAGCGGTCCAGTGAATTTCCCCATTTCTACATATTATATTTATACCAACCTCAAGAACAATATTTAAGATTTTCACGAAGGTCTTACATGTGGTTTGTTCTATAGGGCGTTCCAAAATTGCAGCTACGGAAAAATGAATCTTTAAATTTTGATGATAACTCTTCTAATTTTCAAAATTTTATCATGATGCTTTGGGTCTGAATAACAAGATGTGACAGATATCCAAACACCGCCCACCACGTTAAGGTTCGTTATACAGGCTGTTCCATGAAGCTGTATAAGTAACTGAATGTAACTTTGTTAGTGACTTTGGGACCACCCTGAGTTTTTCAAAATATGATATCTTGATGTATGTCCACATCTGTAGGAAGTTTCATTAATGTACAAAGAACAGTTGCAAAATTATTCAGGTTTAAATTCGGATTTCATACAATTTTTTCTTAAAACTTATCTGTAGTGAGATTGCTGTCAAGGAATATAGGTTTTCATTAGTATAATATTAGGATAGGTCGGTCCAAAGGTGTTTTTTCAGGAATGTACAGGATGGACATAATGCGATGTCATTAATCTCCTCATATACAGGGTGTTTCATCATAAACTGGACAAACATATACTTTCGTGTAGAATAGAGGACATCGGGAGAATAATTTTTGCCTTATACAATATATCCCGTTTTCGAAGCATAAGCGAGATACAGGTTTCAAACGTCATTTTCAAGCAAGATTACTATGAGTGTGGTCAGTTATGTATAACACTTAAAGTAACGGTTTTTGGTCAAATCTCAGTATTTTTGGGTCCTCTATTCAGAGAAGTTGACGAATAATCTAGATGAATACAATACAAATAAAATACAAAAAAATCAGTGAAACTTAGTTGCACTCGAACCGATGTAGGTATTAAATAGGGAAAAGACACTGTTCTAAGGATATTAATATTCGTTGCAATAATTTAATTTTTTGACTCTAGAACTCAAAATAATTTTCTTTCATTATTTCAGAGGTCTGAACGAAATATTTGAATTTCTGTATTAACGAACCGTTCGATATTTTACAATTCTGTTTTCATATTCGTGATTGATAATTCAAGAAGTACAGTTGTACAAATTTCATCCATTTCGAGTGAAATTTTTTCATCGCTGTAGACAATTAGACATGTAAAAAAAATTGTGTTGTGTCGATTTTTGAAAGATTTTTTTCACAGAAATTCTTAGAAAATTGTATTCACTTGAAAACAAAAGTCAATCTTACAACCGCAAAAAAAAATTGGAACATTGCAGGTCTTCTGAATAGAGGACCCAAAAATACTGAGATTTGACCAAAAACCGTCACTTTAAGTGTTATACATAACTGACCACACTCATAATAATCTTGCTCAAAAATGACGTTTGACACCTATATCTCTCTTATGCTTCGAAAACGGGATATATTGTAAAGGAAAAGATTATTCTCCTACTCTACACGAAAATATATGTTTGTCCAGTTTATGATGAACACCCTATATATGAGGAGATTAGTGACACCACATTATGTCCATCCTGTGCATTCCTGAAAAACACCTTTGGACCGACCTATCATAATAATTATACTAATGAAAACCTATATTCCTTGACAGCAATCTCAACTACAGATAAGTTTTAAGAAAAATTGTAATGAAATCCGATTAAATAATCAATAATTTTGCAACTGTTCTTTGTTACATTAATGAAACTTCCTACAGAAATGGATATACATCATGGTATCATATTTTGAAAAACTCAGGGTGGTCCCAAAGTCACTAACAAAGTTACATTCAGTTACTTATACAGCTTCATGGAACAGCCTGTATAACGAACCTCAAACGTGGTGGGCGGTGTTTGGATATCTGTCACATCTTGTTATTCAGAACCGAAAGCATGATGATAAAATTTTGAAAATTAGAATAATTATCATCAAAATTTGAAGATTCATTTTCCGTAGCTGCAATTTTGGAACGCCCTATAGAACAAACCAGATGTAAGACCTCGTGAAAATCTGATATATTGTTTCTTAAGTTGATATAAATATGATATGTAAAAATTAGGAAAATTCACTGGACCCGCTTTTCCTAAGTAAGTGTGCGGGGTCCTTTATTTTGTGAATGAAGATTGATATCTGAATGTTCATATGCAAATTTCGAGAGGATCCCATTATCTGAACCATACAATTCAATTTTTCCACTAATTGATTATTTAACATAATTCATTTTTTGAATAATTTCCAGAATATAATTCCGGTCGTGCTGAGATTTTTTGCCATAGACATGGAAAATTGGAATGAGCATCCCTATTCAGCTTCATAAAAAATGTGACTTAAATGGGAAAGAAATGAAAACAATTCGCGGCCAATAGTTTGTATTTTTTTATGTCGCCACAGGTTCACAAAAAAGAGACAGGTAATGGCCGCGATATCGCATCCTCTCTTTCTCAGATTAGTGACACTTTCAGGACAGTTATTGCTCAGTCCATTCTCTATGTCTATGGATTTTGCATTCTTATATTTAGCATAAATTCCAAGTCCCATACGAAATCTTGAGGTAATAGCATCATTGCTCCGTCAATGGACGAGCGCTCAAAAACACTCCTGAGGGCTTTTCTTGAATTTTTTTTAATTATGTAGTTCCTTACTTTTGTAGAACATAAGCATCTCCTGTATTTCAACTTTTGTATTTCGAAATATTAAACAGCAAAAATATTGAGCTCCTCTGGAATTCTATGATAACAAAGGTCTAATGAACAAAATGAAGTTTTTTACACAACCTGAAGAATGAAAACAAAGTTGATTGATGAAATTGGGGTCAGCAGATAATTAGGCATGTTCAACGACCTATTGGCACTAGAAATATACGAAAGGGTCGTCCATCCGGGTACTGAACTTGCCAAAATCACGAAAATTTAAATGTGTACGAAATTGAACATTAATGACCCATTTTAATGCTCAACTTATGGTATATTTTAATGTGCAATCCTCATGGAAACCGTAAACAAAGTATTCAGAAGCACTACGAAAATGTCAAAACTCTACTGGAACATAGAAATCCATTTATGTCAAATGTATGTCTTGTGCGAAATTAGAATGTATTTCAATCAAAATTTATAAATAATTCATGTTGAGATCGTCGGAAAAATCTTGTAATCAACTCAGTATTAATCAAGCGACTAATGGTCTCGAACTATTAACTATTAAAATATCTCGACCATTAGTCTCTGTCTTTAATAACCTAATTGATTAAGTAACTATTCCGCCGACCTCGAAATAAAAGGTGATTTTAATGTGTCGAACTTGAACATTAATGACCCATATTAATGCTCAATTTATGCTTTATTTTAATGTGCATCCTCATGGCAACCGTACGCAAAGTATTCAAAAGCACTAGGAGAAATGTCAAAAAGCGACTAATGATCTTGAACTATTAACGCTGTCTTTAATAACCAAGTTGATTAAATAACTATTAACGGTGTATTTTCTGAACTATAACTCTGATCATGATTTAATTCGGTATTTTTTCATGAAAATAGTATTTGTATAGTGTTTTGTGCGAAATTAAAAAAAAAAATAATTTTTCCTAGAAAAGAGCGGTATAGGAGTGTACAAACAAAAACATTGAGTACAAAGCACCTTATACGAAAAGAGCTATGAAAGAAAAAACATGTTTAAAAATATACAAACCTTCATACTGCGTGTGGCAAACTCTACTCCTATTGTTGATTTGGATTCCAAGTTGAATTCATTTCTAGTAAATCTTGATAATAATTACTTTTTTCCTACACCTGAATCTCCAATTAGGACCACTGAAAGATGATATTATGATTTCAGTGTGAATATTCATTTTCATAATAAAGGAAACTAATTATGAACAATATCTAGTGTCAGTCTATAATTATCAAGGTCAAATACCCCAGGTGTGATGTGTTATGATTCATTTTGACAATAATATTTAAATCACTCGTTATCACATTTCCTAATGACTTTATAACTGTTTCCTATTGTTGTGGCACAATTTGCAACATTATTCTTCAAACAAATGTATTGAAAAAGTTCAATGGGAAACAAGTTCTGTAGTTATGTGACAAAGAAAAAAAACTACGAATTTTCCCTTTTTATGAACTACTTTGGACATAACATAGAAAAAATGGAACACTAACGAAGATACACAAAGTTTAAACAAAAGATTTCTTTGTTGAATGTTGGACAAAAAGACTTTTCTCATGATTAAAACGATGTTCCACTTTTGTCAAGTGAAATAAATCAATATTAATTGAATGTGCGAGAAATTCAACCTAGATCGTACAGAGAAACGAATAACATTATCTGCAGTTATGAGAATTAATCTTGAAAAGACTAAAGGGGGTAGTCAGCAGAAGTCAAAGATATTACACTAATTAGAAAACATTCTTATGAGAATTGATCAGAGTAAGGAGAGTTAGGAGAGAGGAAGCCTACGAAAAAAAAAATCAGGAAAAAGTTTTCCTTTTTCAGATATATTCCCAATAAACATTAATATTGACCTCTGATTGCTGACTTGTCGAGAATTTACATTTATCTTTGTGATACGTCAACAACGTCAGTCAGTACAAAACAATCAGGATTTGTGAATTCTACCTATGTTAACGTAACTTCCAACTCACCTTTGAAGAGATAATCGTATTCATCATCTTTGGAACTCATTTTTTCCACTTAACTCTTTTAATACTAGATAACTATTGAATATATGAAGTACTAACAAAGCAACTCAACACATAATAAATACCGTTAGACAGGCTGAATTTTACGTATCACAGACACATTTCAACGATATACCTTTTGAAGTTACAATAGATGTTCTTAATAATTCCGGGTGAACCGATTAATTGATTTGAAAATACAAAATGGCGACGGACTTTTTACTCCTACAAATTGCGAACAAACGCCCCTTCTCCTCTACTAGTTGTCAAAGTTCGTCAATCTGTAACATTAATGAAGCGCATGCGTAACTGTCAGTGGTTACGTGCGCAGAGAATGATCCATAGATAAGAAGAGGAATTTTTTTATATTCCTTAATCCGTCTTTTCATCAATTGATTTAATAATGATTCGACAATTTCAATTTCAAACCACATCTTCGATAAAGATAATCATAATGACACTTCTGATCCTGAGTTAGAGCTATATTTTATCAGTATTCTTGTATATTCATTCACCTAAACAGAGATACTAGATTGTTGATTATTGAGGGGGTTGCATTAAACTGAGTCCTTAAGATCCCCCGTCAGAGCTGTTTTTCACAACTGTTACTCCACAGCTCTCCCTCCAGTTCCAGAGCCGTAATAATTCAAAACCTGAAGTCCTGAGATGTCTTCAAGGCGGCTAGATATGCGCTTCTTCCATAGGTAATTCTCTTGTCCAAAACATTCTTTGCGCAACCTCATAATGGCGAGGCATTCTGTAGCTAAGTGAACCGGTGTTTACTCCTCCTCACCACAGAATCTACCCAAGCCAGTTTCTGCAAGGCCAATTCTCATTATATGCTTCAATGCTTCCCAAGGCCACAATGTCCTGTTCCCTGTTGGGAAGCTAGAGAAGAGGCGTAGCCTATTCATACTGAGATCTCAGTACTTTTTGGTTCTTGGAGTTTTAAAATTCTTGGAATGATTCATTTCCGGAAGTTTGTAACGTGATTTTCTCGGCGAAACTTACCTCGAGCGCCAGCTATTCTTTTTTCTTATAAGGGAGAATAGCAAACCTACCAGGGCAGCTGCTTGTCAGAGACAGAGTTCTTCGTTATCTAAGATATTAGTGATAACAGAGAAAATCAGAAATAGAGTAACTTATACAATTTATTCAAATAGCGAAAATAGTTATACAAAATACAGTGATATAAGACGCTATATGAAATGAATACAAAATATAAGATTGGTCAGTTTTGTCTGACCGCGAGCACTTTCATAAGAAACAAATATTTTCCCGGTACGAGTCAGCCAGAATAGAAGGTGGGTTAAAGTTAAACGGTGAATTCAAATATAGGATAATATCAGGAAAAAAAGGGATAAAAGGGGTCAGTATAAGAGTGCACAACGGTTATATTTGTCCGATATTCTTTCAGTCCCAGAATTCACCACGTTGTCTACCACTTTGCTTGTTTCTCGTCTAAACAGGTTGGGTTTGGCCAGGTGAAATTAGAGGGTTGAACAGGATATGTCGAACGTGCTACAGCATTGGTTCGGTTATGCCTTCCGGTCTGACCATGAGTTTACACGCCATGAAGGACAGACTAACTACAGGCACTAAGGAGCAGGACAGAGCAGGAATGTTATTCGGTTGAACGTACTATAGCATTGGTTTGCATCAGCCTTCCGGTCTGACCATGAGTTTAAACACCATGAAGGACAGACTAACTACAGGCACCGGTTTGTACGGACAAACGTACTATAGCAGTGGTTCGCTTGAGCCCTTCGGTCTGACCATGAGTTTACACGCCATGAAAGACAGACTAACTACGGGCACCTGGACAAACTAGGAAAGGTATGTTACGGAATCTGACGGAACAGCTATTTTAGGTAGACTAAACGAGGATTAAAAATAGGACTGTAGTAAATCGGCTCGGTACTTACAATTCGATTGCACTAGCACTCACAGCAAGGTAATAAAACTTGGAAAAACGTGGAAAAGGTAGGCGCAGAAACGTTAAAAATTTCAGGAGAGTACCTCGGTAAAAACATCTTCAAAACTGGCTTATCGTACGTATATGCAAAAAACGGCGTTATCTGCGATCGGCGTTGTTCTTGCGGACGGTTGTACCATGTTTTCTGTATGAAAAAAAAATCAATCGCAGAATGTTCGGTTTTTTTCGATTGTTGTGAATTAATTCTGAAACGGAATAAAAAATTCACGAATTTAAAATGAAAACTCGGATAAATTATTTTAAAATGAAGATCAATTTCCCGGTTACGAAATTGAACTTCATTACAAAGTTTCCTCCAGAGTGCTTCTCTATTGGTTTCTCCCTCAGAGTAAGGAATAAACATAAGCCCCACCAACAGAAAACTATGTTACCTCTGTGGGATTTGCCACAATATCGATGTAATTTGTACTGGTTTTAAATAAATAAATAAAAATATATAATAATTACATTCAGCCCTTCCTAATGCCACTCGCGTTGTCGGCAATAATTCCCAAAATGCTTCTGCCTTCTGCAGCAGTATCGAAGACAGTGAGCATTCACACTCAGCTGCAACATTGCTCTCGCGACCAAGTGTCGGCAAGACGGACAAAGAAATTCCACAGCAACCTACTTAAATTTAATCACTCATACCTGCTCATTCTGCCAGTCCTTTGACTTCCGTACGAAAAAACCGCCAATTCAGGGAGCGCAGAGCAGCACGAGTGGCAATGGGAGGCAGCAGATAAGTGTAGTGATTACATTCTCTCGCTGCCCACTTTCCTGCTTCCAGCCAGGAAGTGAGCTAAGTGTAATCGGAGTGTAGAGGCTCCTGGCTGAGGTTTTCTGTTTCTTCCTCAGAGTAAGAAGTAATCATAGAGATGCTCCTACTGCTACGCGTGAATAGTACTGCCATTGTTTAAGAGAAACAAAGAAATAGCCAATTCGTTTTGATCGGTGAGTTGCTCCTGACCAACTCAAAAGCTCTAAATATAGGCGTTTTCGGATACTTACTCGGGTTAACTCGATCCCTAACCTTGGCGTTCGTTTACCTAACCCGAACATCCAACCCGTGTTCGGAAAGTACGGGGCTATTAACTCGATCGCTGACCCAGGTTGATTTATCGTAACCCTACTCGGGAGTAGGGTTCTAGAGGCACCGCATGCGCACTGCAGTTCAATTTTGTATTTGAAAAAAGCGGGAATAAGTCTTCTACTCCTTTCTTATTAATTTCATATATTCTATTCCTAAAAATTATGGAAAGAGAAGAGAATTTGGCTCATTGTAAAATGAGTGGTTCCTTGAGCCGAGAAAATAATGTGCAACAACTTCTTCATAACTTTGTATGCACATATTTCTGCGTAAAAGATAAAGCCTTATTTACTTCTATAGGTACTCGAAGATAAAATTGAACATGTTGGGCACATCAAAAATTACAGATTTTACAGAAGCCAATAAATCCAAGCAAAGCTAGAGGAAATAGGTGAATAAATTGGAACTGAAAAAATAAATTCTCTACTTCTCAAACATAGGTAGTCAAAAATGTTATTAAACATGGAAGGGCACACGAGAAATTATAAGAAATAATCAACAGGTGCCAATAAATGCAAGCACAGCTAGGGACAATCCGAGAATATACTGGGATCGAAAAAATAAATTCATAAATTTGTTTGGTTATGTTATTGATACGACTGTCACTTCAAATCCTAAACCTGATGTGTTCGTATACACAGAACCCGGGTCCGTGACCTGAGTAGATCCGTCACGTGACCCGATGGGTCGAGTCAGTAAACTCTGAGTAAGTTTCCGAAAAGGCCTTATGGGTTGGCATTGGTTGCGCACAAGCTCAGGAGCACTAAACTCTCCAAAACGAATACTATAGGCATGTTCCAACTCACGAAATAACCGTTCAATGATCGTTCATGAACCGTCAGGATTCTGCGCAATGTATAAAAATGTGTTCATTTTATTCATTGCGCTGAATCCTGACGATTCATAAATCAATTTCAAGCGGCTAACCGGTTATTCTCTCGGTTAACCAATTCGATTCAAATTGAATGCAATTGGTTAACCGAAATGATGACCGATTAGCCGCTCGAAAATTATTTAGATGGTCACTGAAAGGTTATTTCGTGAATTGGAACAAACCTTATATTAGATGCCTACTCTGCCGCGTTCACGATAGAGGTTCTTCTCTTCTGAAATGGACTGTGGTTTCAGCACCACCTCTGGTGGTGTTATTAGCCCATCTCCATCGAAGTATGTGGATGCAATATACAGATGTGGAAGAAACTGATGGAAACACAGGAGTTCCAGTGTTAATTCAAGCAGGCTCGGACTCCAGTGGAACAGTGAAGCAATCGAACCCTCAGAGCGATGCGATATTGAATAAGCGGCTGGTCTGTTGGAATGGCATTCCGAAAACTCTGATAAGGTAAGATCGGAGCATTGGTTACAGCAAACGCTGGTATTTCGGTGGTAGTCGCAAGATGCGACGTTGCCTGTGTCGTTGCCGACCGTAGCGTTTGCTGTAACCAATGCTCCGATCTTACCCTTATCAGAGTTTTCGGAATGCCATTCCAACAGACCAGCCGCTTATTCAATATCGCATCGCTCTGAGGTTTCGATTCTTCCACTGTTCCACTGGAGTCCGAGCCTGCTTGAATTTAACACTGGAACTCCTGTGTTTCCATCCGTTTCTTCCACATCTGTATGTCTTGATCAACGCCCTCAACATTGAGGCGTACTATAATTGTTATTATGTCACAGGACGTATTCGGAAATACAAATAAATCATTTCATAGTGTGGAAAATTGATCCAAATTTTTAAGGTAAAAACAAGAACTAAAATAAAATGACAGTTTGACAAGGAGAATTAGCATAAGCATTAATAAAAAGTAGACAAAACTGCAAAACATCTATATATTTATATCTCGAAGAATAACATTTAACCATGACAAAGGCATTGGTGTTCTCAGTTCAAGTTCTTTTATCTTCAGAAATCACATTTAAAGCAATCGGCACATTGAATACTATAAGATTATAATAGTCACTTCTAGTCGCAAAATAATGTTTGTTATATATGGTGTCTCACAATTCCTTACCACATATTCATTCTAGGGCAACTACAGATTATTTAATTTGTTCTATCTTCAGTATTTAAACGTCACTTTTGAATAAATCCTATATAGTTGACTCTTAACTTTTGATACGAGTATTCAATGAAAAACTGTTTTATGTGATGAATTAGGTATGGACTGTCTATTTCAAATATTGGTCTGGAAATATGGATTTTATAAAAAATGATTCAATTCCTGAGTAATCCATACTTCCATCAACATGTTGCACAAGGAACTTGTATTTTGTACCATATAAAGAAATCCATTCATCACTCGTTTTTCATTTCAACGGTAATTAGAATTCATTAGGCTCCTTTTTTAACAGGAGAAAACTAACCTCGCCGTTTGAATAGTACAAAAAGTGTCATTGAACGTTTGGAGAATTATTAATAGCGTTTTTCTCAAAAATATTGCATATTAGATGGAATCACTATTCAATATGAGATCATTGAAATCATCTTTTTGGGGAAGTTTGACAACTAAGCCTAACAATGACCCAATCTTTAAATTTAATATAGCAGTAGATCTATCAAACACGAGATCTAGGAAAACGCGCTATGTTGCCATATTTATTTTTGAGAATAAATAGATTTCCTTTGAATTTTAAATAAATTCGTTATATAGTCCGTTCACGAAAGTTTGAAATTTGGCATATTCCACTGTGTAAATAAAAATTCAAGGTTATGTTGACTAACAGGTCTGTCTCTTTATTTCAGTTTATTTGTACAATATTATTTGAAGTGTTCATTTTGTTTTTTATAGTCAAATAAACTTTATTATTATTATTTACTTGTCAGATTGATACGCAATGTCAATATTGCATAGAGTTCTCTGATAACTCGCAAGCTCGTCGGACGAAGCCGGTTACATTCGGCAACGTTGACTTTATTTTACGTTATGACAGCAAATACTGCCAACTTCAGATGAATAAACAAACACCTACTATGCGCTCAAACTTTCGTAAACGGACTATAAATGATTATTTATCAAATATGAAACATGCAATATTTTGGAAAGTAGACCTCAAGAATCGTTGATGAAACGTTCAAAGATATTTTGTGAACTACATAAAAATGATGTTTTTTTTTATATAGTTGAAAATGAAACAGTTTTTTAACCTTGAGAGCTCATGACTTCCAAATTGGGAATGTTCGCCACTACTGATTATATTCTAGGTAATTAAAGACCATTTTATGGTGTAAGAAATTTCAATAAACTACCATCACAACTATCCGTCAATGCTGAGACACCTTTGGTAAAAACTGAAAACTATCATCCTTCTTTCTCGTCACGACAGATTCAAAACAATCTTTCACAATTCCTCATGTTTCTCTGTAAGTTTTCAACCGCTCAATATTTTCCTCGAAGTAATTACTCTAAACCGTTTCCATATATAAAAAGATCTAGACGACCGTTATTAAAACAATCCATACCTTGCACATCCGCTATAGCGGTATGAAACATGGAAACACATCTACATTTCAATTTTTCCTCGATGATCTCCCAACCAAACAGCAGAACTCTCTGGTCAATCGAGGTGGTAACAAAAAATTTATCACAGATAAAAGCTCCACTTATCAAAGCGCAATGTACTCCGACATCTTTGAAAGTGTCAACAACACTTATTTTGAGGCTTTCACCGATCGATATATCAATTAAATTTAAAACAACAGCATTGTCGTCACCTCCAGTCAGTATTAAAAGCCTCGTGTCACTCAGGACTTTTATGGAATAACTGTTGATTCCCGATTGATGTGCTGGAACAGTATCGAAGAAAGTGGGGTTTTCGTTATTGAGAATCTCGTTGAAATTCCAGAATACCAATAAACCGTCTGTAGCCATTGTTAGCAGTAACTTCAAATTTCCACTTACGAGACTGGCGATTTTCAATAAACACCTCATTTTATACTGGAATGTTTTCATGAATTTTAACACGTACTGTTCTGGATTCTCCCCCTTAACTATTTTAAACACATGGATGTTTCCGTTGGAACAAGCTGCAAACAATAGGATTCTTTTGTTGTACTCAACAACATTCAAATCCATAATTCTTGTTTCGACATCGTTGGTATTGTTATAATAAGAATCTTGTTCTACGCATGATACATCTAAAGCAGGATTATCAACGCCTATTTGAAGTTTATACATAAGGATTTGTTCTCGACCTCCACCGTAAAAAATAAGATAGGTTAGTTTTTCAACGTCGTCAACTTTATGGAAAGCAATAGTCTTAATGCTTGATAAATGCGATTTGAATTTTTAACGCTGCAGATTTCAGCTCTTTCTTTGGTTAGATCAAGTTTTTTTCAATCGAAGAACTGTGTCTCACCTCCAGAGCAAAGTATGTAGTACCCCCCGATTCTCAAAGCTTTAAGACAGTTTATTTCTTTAACGTGGTAGCCAGAAATAAAATCTAGTGGTAAAATAGCGGAAATATCGAAATGTTTGACATTTATAGATTTGCTTTTTAAATAAACAAAACCTTGTTCGCTGAAGTCCCAGGACCTGTGACCACCTCCGCAAGGCGATTTGATCAAAGTCCTTCGTGCTTTTATATCCCAGAGTACCAATTTTCTCCGGAAAAACCTAAAGGTAGTTTTTATACAGCGATCCCAACCAGTTGAAAGGAAGTTTATCGGCGGAAACAGGTGTTAAACGAAGATCTTTCTCAAGTTTGTGCATTTTGAGAAGGGAGTCCCTTCCTAGTGAAACCACAACGTTAGAAATGCTGTATAGCTTAGACACTCCTTGACTCGTATGAACCTTCATCATGCTTCTTATCGGAATTCTTTCTTATCGTTGTAAAACATGAAGATGGCCTTTTCGATCTCCGATAACCAAACATTCCTTATGTAAACAAGCAGCCGTAAGGCGTCTTTCGCCGTTCCAAGGCAAGGTGTATTGGTATTTACCTCGACAGCTTTTTTTTGAACGTCCCAAGTGAAAACTCTTCCTTCGTTTTCGTAAGTGAGGAAGTTTTTGCAGTTTAGCCAGTAAGCTCCGGCAATTTTGGACTGGGTGTCTAGTTTGTAGGAGCATTCTTGACCACTGTGCTCTTCATTCCTTGTAGAAATGCATTTCGCCATGGAAACCTAGAAAAAATATTTAAGTTATGTTAGGTTAGGTACAGTTGATGAGAGAATAAAGAATCAGAGAGTCTGGTGCTCTCTGAACAACTAAAGGTTTGTTCCAACTCAAGAATTGACCGTACAATGATCGTCAGGATTCTGCGCAATAGATAAAAATGTGTTCCAACTGAAAATGTATCGTTTGAGAACGGTTTCGTTTTTGTTTCATCCTGCTTCGGGACCGTGAGTGGAACGGTTTTGTGATCGTCATATCGATCCCTGGTCTGGAGCAAGTACTGTTTGGACGGTTCTTGTACGGTCAAAGTTTAGACATGCGCATAAGATCGATTACTAACAGTTTCGTGACCGTCAAATTACCGTACAAAAGTCAGCTGTTGGAACAAACCTAATATCTCATCTGCGAACCTCCCTAGTGATGTTATGATCAAGAGAGTAAGCACTGAGAAAAACTTCAGGACATTGCAAAGTAAAAGAGAGAAATGGGAACGGGAATACACCTACTATAACCTCAAAGAAAATACCGTAAAATGGTATACAAATGGTTCCAAAACCTCTACAGGAGCTGGCGCTGGGATATACGGCCAAGTACCAAGTGTGCACTGTTGCTTGGCTCCTGTATGAGCGTCTTTCAAGCGGAATCTTAGCTATTGAAAGATGTCTAGATATAAATCTAAAAAAACTATCAGAAGTGCGATATAGCCATACACTCAGACAGTCAAGCTGTTATTAAAGCACTGAGCTCCTACGTCATCGACTCAAAAATGATCTGGGAGTGCCAGAACAAACTCAATGAGGTAGGAAGAAAAATAAGGTCTTTAATCTGATTTCCCGGTCATTCGGGATTCAAAGGAAACGAAGTGGCCAATAGGCCAAAGAGGGCTAACAAATGTCACTCATTGGCCCAGAACCCTTCTATGGTATATGTAAATGAACCTATAAAAAGGAGTTTCTGGAGAAGGAGAAAGCCGAGACGGAAAAACTTTGGCGGAATCTCCCAGGGATGGATCATTCCACTGAGTTCATTCGGAACTTTGAGACAGCGGGATCCAAAAGATATCTGGATCTTCGTAAGAAGCAATTATTACACCTCCTCACTGGCTTTCTTACAGGAGATTGTCGCCTCAGGAGGCACCTGTTGAGGATGGGATTATCGGACACTGACGAGTGTAAGTTCTGTGGGGAGGAGGAAGAAACCCCCATTCACCTAGTCAAGGAATGCTTTGGATTTTATCAGATCTCTGGAACTGGAAGTCGAGCTGTGAAGGTATGGTCGGAACAGCTCTGTAAAGGAGCATAATAGACCTCGAGGTTACAGTGAACTGTAACCCTTTTTAAACTAACCAGCTAACTAGGTTAGGTTGAGGTTATATCAATAAATTTACTATATGAATGATTGGAGAATGTGTTTCTATTTTACTGGGGTTCTAGGTTATAACAGTGATTCTATTCACGATGAAAGAAATTAAAATTTTTACATAAATTTTCTTGGTTTTTCAAATGTTGATCACAGTTCTTTTTCAATAATTTTTTGTAGGTGGAATGGAGTCGATCAAAACACCCAGCTTTCTTTGATTTGGTTGAGATCCTATTCAACCCATCCAGGTACCGACCTTGCTCAATCCGCTTCACTTTTTAATAACTTTTTTTGGTAATTATGTAGATCTAAAAGAACTGTGCTGGAAATGTGAAAAAAAATCGTACTCACTAAGTTTGGGTCCCAGATTACGAAAATGTAACGAGAAGTCTGCAATCCTTTTAGTTTTTTCAAAAAAAAATCCAAAGTTTCAGTCAGGTTAGTGAGGTTAAGCATAGTTCTAGCCAATTTTCCTCTATTTTCTCAATCAATACTCGTTGAAAATGTTTTATTTATCATTTCCTGAAAGTATCCTGCAAAATAAAGCCTTCGTTTGGTCGAAATCGACGATTTTATTGATTGTTTATTATCTTCACGGCAGCCATGATAATTTGCCCTTGGGCTGTCAACCGGCGCGAATTGCGCAACGTTGCCAATGTTTCAAACTTGTAGTTAAATTTAGGTTACCTAGTTCGAATATTGTTTCAAGAATGTGTTATCAATTGAAATGATTCATTTCGCACCCTTTTTTGTGAAACACTCGGCAAGAGTGAATTT
Organism: Propylea japonica; assembly: GCA_013421045.1. Taxonomy (NCBI): domain Eukaryota; kingdom Metazoa; phylum Arthropoda; class Insecta; order Coleoptera; family Coccinellidae; genus Propylea; species Propylea japonica. The sequence goes on from CM024244.1 coordinate 3,099,740, forward strand.
GCTATACGAGTCCTAGGGATAATATTCCAATTTGAGATCCGGCAAATTAATATGTCCCGTGAAAATGGAAAAAGAATATCTATTAATGTTAGTATGACAGAAATTATAGAATAGCTTGAGTAGGTTAGGTTAGGTTGGTAAGATAGGAACAGTGCCAAGTATTATTAGGAGTGTGAATCACTCAAAAACACTTATTTAAAAAAAAGATTTCGCTCGTATTAAGAGAAATGGTACTTAAATTATTCCATTCATAATTCAATGGCCATTTCTCTTCCTACGAGCCTTTTTTAGTGTGAAATAAGTGTTTTTGAGTGATTCCTACTCTTATTAATACTTGGCACTGTTCCTATCTTAGCTAACCTAACCTAACCTAGCAACCTAACTCAAACTCTTTTATAATTCCTTTCATACTAATATTGGAAAAGTTAATAAAAATGGGCTTCCCAATCTCATCCTAATAATTTGAAAGTAACTGGTTCTGGTTATACGATTTGAGACATTGGCAACGTTGCACAAATCGCGACCGATGACAACCGAAATACGCCGAAAGTCAAATTATCATGGCTGCCGTGAAGATAATAAACAATTAATAAAATCGTCGATTTCGACCAAACGAAGGCTTTATTTTGCAGGATACTTTCAGGAAATGATAAATAAAACATTTCCAACGAGTATTGATTGAGAAAATAGAGGAAAATTGGCTAGAACTATGCTGAACCTCACTAACCTTACTGAAACTTTGGATTTTTTTTTTGAAAAAACTAAAAGGATTGCAGACTTCTCGTTATCATTCTAGTAATCTGGGACCCAAACTTAGTGAGTACAATTTTTTTCACAATTCCAACACGATTCTTTAGATCTACATATTTACCCTTTTTTTACAAAGTCCTACTAGTATACCACTACCACTAAATGTATATGAATGAGTCAATAATTTACCTATTACAGCTACACATTTCCTACAAGGTGATACCTCTAGTAGAGAAGATTGTTCCATTTCTTTATGATGGTCGACAGATATCCATTTATTGTGGCAGGTATTGTAGCAAAAAGAAGCCACTCTCCGACATAACCAAGATGTTTCCGCTTGCCAATAATATCAGTTGTCTTGGCACTTCCATTTTCGGCATATCGATTTTTTTGGCATCTACAGAAGTGAATGCGCTGAAGGAAGTCAAGGAACCATCCTCGCCACCTTGAAGAAAATTGAAATATAGTTTGATTTCACAAGCACTGAGATTAATTATCGATTTAAACAGAGATTAAGGAGAGAAAGATAGTAAACGGAGCGATAACGATGATGTTAGTACCATCTATGTGTCAGGATTAAGTACTAAAATTCAGGAAATGAGTAAAATCGAAGATTGTAGAGACCATTTTGAGCAAAACAAGGACATTTGAAAATATTGCCATGATTGCATGTGGGTAACCTTTTCCTGACTTCATTTCAGATTTAGTTGCGTTTCGTATTGTGTTTATCTATTTATCTAAAACTAGCAGACCCAACAGACGTAGTTCTGTATACACAAAAATTCATCCAATTCGATCCAGCCGTTTAGTTGCATAGTAGATGAATAACCTAAATAACGACTACAGCGCCATCTGTTGATCTGATTTGTGATCATAAACATACGGGCATTAGGCAATCCAAAATACATTCATACATCCCTCACAGTTCGGTACCTTCTCCTACCCGTCTAGTGCCTACCTAGGAGACGCATTTTGGTGCGATTTCATCTTCAACCTGCCATATCTTTTGATATGTTATAGTTGCATTTTCTTTATTATATTCTTTAGTTGCATAATATGTTTATACATGTATATATGCGTGTGTATTTAGTTTTTTTTTTAGTTTTTAAGCAAACATTTGTTAGAATAGATATTTACCACAAAATTTGAATCAATTTTTCTGTTAAACTTTGTTCTCTTTTTCGGTTCTTATATTGTAATGAGTATAAATTGAAATGTTTTTTTGTTTGATGTGCTATGCATTGTATGAGTATTTCTTTTGACTTGTGAGTACTCTTGTTGGGTTGAAATACCCGTTAGTATTCTTTTTGGTAAATAAATAAATAAATAAATAAATAATTGAATGATGTAAAAGGCCATTTCGTTCTAAACTGAATACTGGGTATGAACGACGTAGTTAATTAGATAAGGATCAATAGCGTATTCATAAAAAATACTCCCAAATAATGCATAATTTTGAGAAACATTCGGAAACTTTAAAAGGTGATACCGAGTAAACCTTGAAAGATAGATATATGCTATCGCGGACTTTTTTGTAGAACTATTAAAGAGGTACATTTCCGTCATACATTGTTTCCATGTACGTCCTACGGTTTTTGCAGCGCACCTGAAAATAGCTGATTTTGGTACTCATATTTTTTATCATTGAAGTTATAGTAGGTTTCCTTAATTTTCTCGGGTGAAAAGTATAGCCTATGTTACTCAGTGATAGTGTAGCATTCTAAGGGTGAAAGAATTATTGAAATCGGTCAAGTAGCTTATGAGTTAACTCGTATCAAACCCACAAACATACAAATCTTTCCTCTTTATAATATTAGTATAGATGGATTACGGAGCATATATCGTATGGTGATGAACTCAAAATAATAAAAAGGCCAATCCTGAAGGTATTCAAACTCGTATCATGTACCTCTGTTTCTTATTGCTTTTTGATTCCAGCGCTCTCAAATGGATATACTTTTCTGGGCGAAGAGATATTGATCTCAGCAGATGTTATAGAATGTGCGGTGAGCATTTTTTTACAGATCAATTAAAACGAATGAAGAAGCACTATCCTGTTGAAATTTCCATAGTTTTTCAATTCCATCTTCAAATCGAGGTTTATTTTTGATTCATTTTAAACAATGTTAAGATAAGAAATAACATTCTGATCATGAAACAAAGATCTACCTCTGTTTTATCGATCAGGATGATGATGATTTATTTCGAATTTGGCGCCCACACACAGCAGTTTTCTGTATTGAAAAATGTAACCTTTTCAGCGCCATCTATGTGTCAGAGTTAATCAACTAACCGAAAAACGTAGTCGGATTTTAGTTCTAGAGTTGTAGGGCGTTTCCTATCTTTCTCTCCCTTATCTTTGGATTTAAAAATTAGAACCATAGACAAACTAAAATAATAGATGAGCCACTCGTATATTTCGCGCCATCTGTCGGAGGAGGATACTAATACACGAAAAAATTATTTTCAATTTGATAGTGAGATGTCGTTGCATTCATGGAAATCCTATCGAGAAAATAGTAAGTATGTAAAATCATTATTATCAAAAAACCTTTGAATTGTCAACTGACACAAGGAGTGGTTTGACACGTTTTTTTTGAAATATCATAAATTTCTATATGCCTGCAAGAGTGAAGATGTGTTGTGTTATTGGATGTGAAAATCGAGATGCAAAAAGGTAATTTCAAAATATATATTATATATATCTGTTACCTATAAGAATTAAGATAGTTTTCAAAAAAGTTTTTCATGTATTGAATAAGTTTAGTAGGTAAATACTCATATTTTGTATTATTGAATTCATTATTGTTAGTTTTTGAGAATGTTTTCAATGCAATTATTAGTTTATTGATCAGATATTTATGAAATAAATCTGTATTTTCAATTGGTGATATCTATTTCAGTTAATAAATTTTTTTTCTATCCAGAATTTGATTATTGATCCTCATTTCTCGATTCCAAAAGAAAATCAGATGAAAGTTCGTTGCAGGTATTATTTTCATGAAAATAAATTTCCTCACTCATCGATAACTTGCACGAATCCATTTCTGATTTCCTTTTGGAAATTGAATTTCAAAAATCTTTTTGCCTCTTGTATATGGTCGTACCTACCTATTCAAAAGATGCACTACAGAATTCTTTTTGAGGCAGCTTTACGATACAGATTCCTTTTTCAATTGAGCTTTTTTCACGAATTAGTAATGTTGTACAAAAACAGATGGCGTTGAAGCTTGTTCTACTAGTGTCTCATCTATTCTCCGTTTAGTTAGTCTATGATTAGAACTTCGCCATTGTTTCTTACGACACTCACCAGATACTATGTAATTTCTGGCTTCGTGATATCCAAGAGACCTGATGGCACCCCCTTGGTGGGGTTCCACTGAACGGAGTAGGGTACCATCGAAATTCCATATGTTCAAGACAGAATCTTCACCAGCGGTGATGAAAAAATTCGGTAGGACTTTGCAGCAGAAAACTCTAGCCTGGTGACCGTAAACCTTGCATTTCTTTTCGAATTTCTTGTGCTTAATGCCCTCTTGCGCCCATAAGATGGAGGATCTATCATCAGAAGTCGTACATACCATTTTATGGTTCTCGTTGAAATCAACGGAAAGGATGACACCCTGAAGACAGAAAATAGATGAAAATGGGGTGAAAGGTTCAGTTGTTGACACTCTTATAGAGATTGACACTGTTCACATAATTATATACTGATGTTATAAACTAGTGGTGTTTTCCTAGGTTTTTTTCATATGTCTCCACATATTTCAGAATGTTATTTTTTTCGTTTTTTTGATTGTATTATGTTAGCTCTTGATTTCAAAACAATACAGGGTGTTTCATCGTAAACTAGACACACATATACTCGTAGATTCATGTAGAGGACATCGGGAGAATCATTTTTGGCTTATACAATATAGTCCGTTCACGAAAATTCGAGCGCATAGCGGGCGTTTGTTTATTTATTCGAAGTTGGCAGTATTTGCTGTCATAACGTAAAATAAAGTCAACGTTGCCAAATGTACACGGCATCGTCCGACGAGCTTTCGAGTTATCTGATAACTCTATGTTATATTGACAACATTGCCAATCAATCTGACAAGAAAATCAACAACATAACCTAAAATTTTAATATACACAGTGGAATATGCCAAATTGTCATGGCCAACCGACGGCTCAACCTTTCGTGTTACAGTATAATTAGGAACCAAATTCGTTACTGAAAGTATGCATGCACTTAAGGTGTCAATGACTATAGCTTTTACCTATTGCTCAATATAATATAACTTGATAAAAATCAATAATCAGTTTTAAACTTCAATTCATACAGGGAGGATAGACAACAGTAGGGAACGAAAATGATTTACATATTACTAATTTAAAATTTACTGAACAACTATTTAAATTTTCAGATCACTAAGATTTGAACCAGTATTTACAAAAGATTGAATAAGTTTGAAAAACGTCCAAAATCTCCAACAAAAATCTACTATTTCCCTAGTGTCAGCTACTCGCTACCAGAGAGCGCCACAAGCAGAATATTCAAGAGAGTTTATCAAAACGCAACCGCCCTTTTTTTTCGAAAAATTTTCATTTCCTGATCTAGGACTTGCTGATTTCGAAAATACATTTGATCATTACCATAGCAATGAACTAACGGCTAACAGTTCGTATGAAATTAGTTATTATAAAAGTTTGCAAATTGTTCGCAACAAGCTCAAAAATAGTTTCTTTGGACTCTCAGACTTCCAGAAGTGTGTCTTTTGATCCAAAAATTCTGTTTTCCAGATATTTCATTGAAGTATATTAGACAACACATTGTCACAAGTGTGAAAATAAAGGAAAGGCGTTCCGATAACTTGAATGTGAGACTTACGTTGAGTTATCTTTTATTACAGGATCCTTTAATAAAGTTAGGTTAGGTTCTAATTGGGCTTGAATAACTCTATATTAACTATTCATGGTTGATTTTGAAATGAACTGAAATTAATATTACCTTGTGTCCTTTGAGTGTTTCCAACACGTGACACTTCTTATCGTGATGAACAGAAGGCTTCCAAACGAGTAAATTGCCAAAAGCAGTTCCAGCAAATATCATCAAGTCGTCCCATAAGTCAAATGCGATTGCAGCACTGTACAACATTGAGCGTTCCGTACTAGCGTATTCTTCGGTCACTTCTAGAGCTAAATTTCTAATCTGCATTAGATTGTTCATGCTTACTGTAACTATTCTTGAGTTATTGTCTATAAATTTAGCAGCCAGAATCCAGTCTTGTGCTAGAGATGATGGTTCTCTTGAGAATTTTTCAAAGTCGCCTTCGTATCTTATCAGTTTCATCTTTTGGCCGCTGTATATGAATATTTGTTTGTCTGTAAGGTTGAATTCCAAACCATGGATTTTGCTCCCTTCAAATATTTTAAATCTTCTCAAAATGTTGCAGTTACAACGTTATAAATGTGTATATTTCCGCCTATGCCTAAATAAACAAAATATCCATAGTATTTAACATTTGGAGAACCTACTTTACGCAAAATGTTATCCATGAAATTACTGAATGAAAAAACAATTCGAGATAATTATTTTGTCAGAATCTATTTTATTTTCATTAATATAGTTTGAAATTCATAATATATTGATAATGAGTGATAAAAACTGAACTATTGTTTTGTTAAAACAAGGATAATTGCATAAATAAAAAATAGGCCAGGTCAATTATTGATTTTGAGAATCGTCGTGGTTTATAAACAAAAACATTGACCCATACCTGCTAGAATGTAATTATTTACAATTCTTATACAAGTTACGCAAGCTTGAATCAACTTAGATGTGAAAATTGGTTCCATTTCATTCATCATTTTTAAATTTTAAAAATTTAATGCACTTTAAATTCCACTACCTAAAAAGTTGCTTTTGACATTTCAGAAAGTGAGGTTAAGGTCAATAAGTTTTTTCTGTGACTGATGAGATGTTCCGAAACTGAACTGAAACTCTACAGGGTGTTGCATAATAGTGTGCCACAACTTAAGATGATGAACCTGCGTATAATTTCAAGAAAAAAAGTTCATATAAAGATGGGTCCGCAAAAGCTTCGTTACGGAGCTACAGGGTGTTGAAATTTCAAAAAAAAATGTTTTTTTCTTCATAACTCCTGCAGTTTTTGAGATATTCAGATTTCAGTCCAAATTTTAAATGCGTGCTATTTTCAACAGTCTCCATCATTGCACGTCCTGAATCTACATCAGGGTGTTTTCTTTTCCGGAGCCATGTATCCTTTTTCCTCCGCAAACTTTTTTGTTGTACACCACTGGTCAGCGAAAAATCAATTTTTAATATTCGTTCTATTTAGAAACTTTTTTGACTCTTCTAATTTTTTCGTATCTTTAATCGTTTTCGAGTAAAAAATTATATTGAACGATTGTATTTGATATTGAATAAGCTTAAGTTGAGTCTCAGATGACGAGCTATCAAAATAAAAGCAAATTTTGGGCATACCCTTAGTCCCTTTGTCTAAGGCATACCTCTCAGAGGAAGAAGTGAAAAGTTTACTTCTTCCCTGAGGCATACCTATCGAGTATTTCTATTATTCTTTTTATTTAGCGAATAAAATACAATCGTTCAATAATTTTTTACTCGAAAACGGTTAGAGATAGAAAAAAATACAGGTGTCAAAAAAGCTTCTAAATTGAACGAAGATATAAAAAATTGATTTTACGATGACCAGTAGCGGGTAATCCATCGGTTTAGGCATGTGGGATGGCGGCGGTCCGCAACGTGACAGCAACGTTGCCACGTACGACGATTATTCTTGTATTTGAAGAATAATTTGAATTTCCTTTCGATTTGTTATATCGAGGTTCAACACTACAATTTAAATTAATTTTTACTCTAAAATAAATTAATTGAATTATTTTTTGAATTCTTTCCATATAGTGAATATATCCTGAAAATTTTAATTGAAAAGATAACATTTATTAATGTCTTCATCACCTATATATGTGAAGAATAAAGTATATAGTGCAATTTTACATTATATTTCAGAATGTGGCTTGATTATATTATTTCAATTTGAAATTATTTGTAATCAGGTAATTATATTAATTTTTGGATACAACTACTCGTGTTTATTTTCTTCTTAAATCTTCCCTTCAGTAATAATTGCACAGATCATCTGAATAGACATTATTTGTTAAAACTAATTTTAAAATTTCCTCTCAAAAGAATTAAAAAATCCTAGTTACAAGTCAACATTCAATTCCAAAGATATTGCTTTTGCACAATCTGGCAACCAGAACGACGTTTGGCACTCTCTGCGCATGCGTCATTCTGTTGTCAACAAATCACCGCCATTTTACATGCCTAAACCGATGGTTTACCCAGTGGCGAACTGCAAAAAACTTTGAGGAGGAAAAAAGGAGACATGGCTCCGGAAAAGAAAACACCCTGTAGATTCTAGTTAAGATTCAGGACGTGTAATAATGGAGACTGTTGAAAATAGCTCGCATTCCAAATTTGGACTGAATATCTCAAAAACTGCAGGAGTTATGAAGAAAAAAACATTTTTTTACAACACCCTGTAGCTCCGTAACGAAGCTTTTACGGACCCATGTTTATATAAACTTTTTTTCTTGAAATAGTATATTCACCCCCTTAAGTTATGACACACTCTGTATATTCTCTACTAGGACTTCTCGGTATAAATTTAATTTCTTCCCCAAAAGATAAATCAAATGAAATAATAATTCGTATAGATACAATTTATTTGATTTCTTTCATAAATACATATTCATATATCATTCTGAGCAGGTAGAAAATATCTCCGATCAAGAACAGCATTTTGCAGATGTGAAATTTCAGGTTACAATCTTTTATTCAAGAACACCATCATGAAAAGACATGTCTTCATTTCGATCAGAATGTCGATATCAACAAAATATCCTTATATTGAATCTAATCTTCAATTCTGTTTTTTTTGTTGCCACTCTTTTTACTCGATTCTTCCCTATCACTTTTCAATCCATGTTTAATAAATCTCTTTGCAGCAGGAACATCCAATTTGGGTCGTATTGTATGTCTTTCATGAGCCTGTAACAAATGTTAAGAATATTAAAAAACCTGCCCTTATTTATAGTATTCGTTTTGAGAGTTTCGTGCTCCTGAGTCGCGCTAAATGGTGGTTACTGTTCGAATTGAAGCATATGTTTTGACAGAGCCCAGAACGTACAATGCAAAAGAAGAGAAGGAAATCATACTGCAGCAATATTTATGGACATCCAAAAAGCGTTTGACAGAGTCTGGCATGCTAATTTACAAACTACTTCATCTCGGCTGTCCTACATATCTCGCAAGGTTGATTAATGAATTTCTCAAAGACAGAACAATCCAAGTAAGAGTCAAAAACTGACTCTCCAAGGAATTCACCCCCAAAAAAGGACTTCCCCAGGGCTCCCCTATATCACCCACCATTTCTGCACAACCTGTACTGCTCAGACACCTTACCACAGGACCTAATAAACAAAATGAAATTTTTATCAATCATACCTCTTTTGCTTTATTCATGAATTCCTTAACTCTAGAAAGTTGTGCCATAACATCATGTTCCTTAGGGTCTTCACCGATACTTCTCAGATGCAGCCAATATAAAGTATTAAGTGTTGTTGCTAGGAGTAGGTCATAATCTGTTTTTTCTTTCGCTGTGAATTTTTCGTATTCTTCCTTCATATTCTCACTGAGGGCAGTCTCCAAAAGTTTCTCCAATTTGTCAATGCTGTTGTGGAAGTTGATAACCTTCTCTTTTATATTTTGAAAGTCTTGTAACTCGTCGAAATCCATATTGGTACCTATAATTTTATCACAGAATTACGTTAACGAAAATCAGTATATTTATATATTCAATTTTAAGTAAACAGAAAGGATGCAAACAAATAAAGAATAAAGTGAGGTTAAGTCACAGAACATAATAGCATAACTTCATACTTCATAGGAACTTATAAATAATCAATCATATCATAATTCAAATATAAAAAAAATCTCAGCAGAAGAATTACTCGTTAAATAAGTAAAATGGAAAAAAATCCACACTCTTATGTTGACTAAGAAAAAAATATCATTTTAAGGTATATTATACTCTATGAATTCATAGTTTTCATTTCGATATTATTCTATGTTTGTAACTGACAGTTCACCAAAACATGAAAAATTAGAATCAGTCAATTTCTCGCTCTTCTGTGATGAAGAGTAACAGTCTGTTGTGAAAAAATTTGGATTATTCTTTTTTTCCGAGTGTTTTCATGGAATATTAGAATTGAATAGTGCAGTTCTTGTTTGTTGGTGTATCGGTCGTGATTTAATGCGTACATTAATACAGTTTGCAGCCCCATCATCCAGGTTTTCGGATTTGTGGTCTTTGTTTTCATCTGGTTGACTTTCTTTTAGCAGATCGTGGGAAAATCGCAATATTTTATCAAACATGATGCGTTTTCGGGAAAGACAAATTCAAATAGTTGGTAAGGTGTAGCGGTTGGACAAAAGTATTCATAGTTTTAGCCAGTGTATCCTAAAAAAATAAACTGAAAGTGCGAAAAAGTGCCAAAGTGTATTGCTTCGATTTTAAGTAGAATGACTTTTTTAACAAGTATAATTGTTGTAGGGGTAGTTAATTTTAGTTAGATTCATTGTTTTTCTCGACTGACATGATAATATAATGGCCTCGTCTACAGATATAGAAGACTTTTTGAATGGACCACTCGTTTCCTGGGTAAGTTTTTCGAAAATTATGTTGAATTTTTTTTTAAATTCGAATGTTTTCAGTTGAAATCATGCGTGGAAGACATCGACAACAAATTAGATAATTATGAGAATTATTTTGATGGCTTTCCATTTCGCGATGTTCTTTTGAAGATCGATCCAGACCCAAATGAACCGATCCAGAGTCTGTCATCCTTCCTGTATGATGTTAATATCGTAACTGCAAGAATAGAGATTTTCCAGACCATACTCAATCACATTCAATCGATATACCTGGTGAGTAATTTATTTTCTTGCTTGAATTAAAAAAATTTCGGTGTTGATATTACATTTTTTCATACTGTAATTTTTATTTCAAAACAAACAATATTATGGATGTAATTTAGTAAACAAACCATCAAATTTTCACTGAACAAATGAATGAAAGAACGAATAGTTTAATCATTCTCTTGCATCAATAAAACGGATATAAAAATGAATAATTAAACGCGTTAATCGACAGGTTATGAATGAAATTATAAACACATTATATTGATTATAATTAAAATGAATTAACTGATATCAATACGGGATCTTGTTTTATAGTAAATAAAGTTGAATTTTATTACTTTGTATATTTCCTCGTTGATGATTATTGGGAAATTGGGTATTATCCTTGGGAAATATGCAATTAACGTCGAATTACATATTTTATTATGTTTAATAACTTCGAAAATATTGTAATGAATCCATTCAATTCTATAATTGAATGCTTCAATTTGGTCAAAATTAAGAAAAAAACTTTATGGAATTTTGAAAAGAAATATCAGTTTTCAGTCGTGTTGATACTACTGTTCACAGGAAAAATCAATTCTGTTTGTATTTAATGAAATATTTCCAATTTTTTATTTTTAGTATTTGATGAAATATGATGGGGTTCATTCGAGAACGTTTCAAAATGGTCAGTCGAAATTACGTATTAAGTAAATAAACATACATTTTCGTAAAATCGGACATATATTCTTTTGAATTGAGAGCTAACAAAATACAATACATGAAACAAAAAGTCCCTAGCTGAGGTTGGTGCAAAACGGGGTACCATACTATTCTGGCGTATGATACCAGAGCACAGGAAAAACTTCAGTAGAAAAACCCTGCCTAGCCGTTTTTACAAAATTAATAAATTAAAACTATTCGTATAAATACCTTCAATATTTAGATACAAAATACTTAATTCATGCTCTTGGTCCAGGGGGGTGTTTTTAAAACAGGTCTGGCATTCCAAGTGATGATTTTTGTATCTCTTGTTCTTCTAAGACAGCTACAGGACCCTATTGAAGGGTAATCATCTCCCATAAATTTAAATAGTGGTAATTCATCCTCAATATCGAATCAATTTCGGAATAATGATAAAAACGGAACATATAAAATTGCTAAAAAATACTTGAAAACTTCTAGACTACTAGTCCGAATTTTTTGAGTCTGTTATGTCAAGTAATAAGGTGGCAATTTCGAAAATTACAAAGAATGTCAATTGACCTTATAAAAGATGGAAATAGGAACACGCAACATTATTTTAACGAGTTCTCGAAGTGCTGACCCGTTTATTAACAGTGATTCATTGAGTTATCGTAGTAATTTAATTTTTTTTGGCCACCTACAGTTGTTTCAATGATGAGCTGAGTTCATTTGACCATTTTCCTCATTCTATAATATTTCTTGATCATTGGATTGAATTTTTCATAGGTTCGAGAAATAATTGAAAAGACAATGACTGGAAATAAGAATCTTTTGTGCGTTATTTCATATTTCAAAAATACCTTCTATAATTCAAATCCGTTTTTCAATACGCTGTCATTTCAATATACTGACAACAATAGATTTTTACTCATCTATTCCGAATAGAAGAACGAAATCTACATGGAATTATTCATTTTCCGAACTCTAAAATGTCTTTGAATATTGTTACCTGTGGTAACTATCATCTAATTGAAAATAATGACTCTTGAAACAGCTTAAGTTGTGAAGATGTAATAACACGTTACTGCCATTGTAACTGCATTGTGGTTTTCACTTTTAATAGTTTTTGTGCGAATCTTATCTCTTTAGTCCACGGAAGGTCTACAAAGGGTCGAACCTTTTTGTACCTTGCAAATGTGACAGGTAGACCCCTTCTGTGATAAAGTAAACAGGTAATGGGCATATAAATTTGACCTCTCTATTGCTATTGAATATCGGGGAAATTTCTAAGAATGAATTGAATGACGGTTTGGATTTCTTACTCACATTCATTATGGGTTCATGTAAATTTCTCAAAACGGAAAATCTATATGTGTCGTAAATTTCTATAAAAGGAATGATCATAAATTCTCAATATGTTTTTGAACCATAAATCTTGAAGTTTGATTGATATTGCGGCCATATTTTATGGAACACCCTGTAAAATTTGGCTGGTTACGAACTTAACCTCTGCATTTGGGAACCGAACTCCTGATAACATAATTTAACTATGAATTGTATTTCTACATTCATGCAACTAGAAAAAGAAATTATATTTAATTATTCATTTTCGAACTTCAAAATGTCTTTGAATATTGCTACCTGGAGTAACTGTCATCCGTCATATTTCCTCGAAAATGCCCTCCTTTCATTCTTGGATCACCTAATTGAAAAGTAATGACTCTTGAGCCAGCTTTAGTTGTGAAGATGTAATAAACGCTTTACTGCTATTGTTACTGCATTGTCGTTTTCACTTTTAATTAGTTTTGTGCGAATCTTATCTCTATAATTCATAGAAGGTCTTTAAAGGGTCGAACCTTTTTGTACCTTGCAAAAGTGACAGTAGACACCCACTCTATGTGATAAAGCAAACAGGTATAATGGAGCATATAAAGTTGACCTCTCTCTATAGTCGAGGATATTGAATATCGAGGTATCTCTAATAATGAATTGGAAGACGGTTATGATTTCTTGCTCAGGTTTATGGGGTTCATGTAAATTTCTCAAAACGGCTAACTTTCTTTGTGTTGTACATTTCTATAAAAGGAATGATTTTAAAATTTTCAATGTAGTTTTGAACCATAAATCTTGAAGTTTGATTGTCTATGGTTCGGAAATTCTACGAATAATTGTACCCTTCCTCGTTCGACAAATAACTGAAAAAAAATTAGAGGTCTGAGCTGGAGCAATGAATCTATTACCTCAAAATTGACTTGAGATTCATGCTAAATATATGAATGCAAAATCTTAGTGCGATCGGAATTATATTTTGGAAATTATTAAAAAAATTAAGTATGTGAAGAATCAATGATTAAAACTTCAATTATATGGATCAGATGATGCGATCCTCCTGAAATTTTGCATAACATTCAGTATATCAATTTTAATTCACAGAAACCTTTCACACGAATCGGATATCTTGTTATGAAATATGAAGGTTTTACTCTTTAATATTCCAAATGAATTTTCTATGGTTTTTGTTCACACTTTGGCCACAATTTTGCATGAGGGTTATAAGGAACATCTTGCATGTGGCCGCAAAATTTCATTCCGATTGGTTTTGGTTTTGTCTGAGATATCGAGGAACAAACATTTTGAATGGCCATATTTTATGGAATAACCTGTACGATTTGGCTGGTTAACGAACTTAAAACGCGGCATTAGGGGACCGAACTCACCCTGAAAATCTCAAATCTATAGAACAATTCCTACGAAGGTATCGTGCTAATTGGCTGGACGGCCTCACACAGATTGAATTCGACCACGGATTCGTCGTTTGAGACCATTTTCGGCTCGAAATTCGAAAATTACAGACATTTCGGCAAAACGATATAGCACTCGTTTAAGTAGAACGATCGTTCAAAAATACATTGGAACTTCCCTATAACGAACATCTGTATAACGAATTTCGTACAAGACATTGCACTTTAATCCAATTCCATGTTAAAAAACACCCTCTCAAAACGAAGTAAATTCTCTCTATAACGAAATACTCCAAGAAAAGCTCTCTTTGAATGGGTGGGTTTTTTTCCGAAAATTTTCCGGACGTACGTATCTCGACGTTGAACTAAATCATACGGCGGGCAGAGAGATCCTTCTGAAAACTTTTTAAATACACACTCTGGCTGTTTGGTTTCAGTTTAACCATTACGCTACGTGAAAAGTTGTGTGAAAATGTCTAAAAGCAAGTGCTTCAGTTTGAATGATAAACTTAAATTATCAGTGAAGTCGACCATGACGTTGCCGACTATATATAGTCCGTTCACAAAAGGTTGAGCACATAGTAGGCGTTTTTTTTATATATTATAATTCCCTCGCATTTGTTTACAACACCCCATATATAGTACCGTTCACGAAAGATTGAGCACATATTGGCAGATTTGCTGTCATAACGTAATAAAGTCAACGTTGCCGAATGTAACCCGGCCTCTGTCGACGAATTTTGCGAGTTATCAGACAACTCTATGCAATATTGACAACATTGCGTATCAATCTGACAAGAACATAACCTAAATTTTAATATACACAGTGGAAATGTCAAATTTCCATGGCCAACCGACGGCTCCACCTTTCGTGAACGGACTATAGAAACAAATTTTCTGTATAACGAATTTTTCTTGCGCCTTCGTTATAGGGAAGTTCCACTGTATTTAAGAAGTATAGTTGTTTCTTCAATAATTACAAACCCGCTTCGGTGCTGTTGCCATTGACTTATGAAAAAAGATAAATCAGGAAAGGTTGGTTCATTTTTAACACTTTGAAGAACAGTAAAATTAGTAGTACTCAACGCGTGAGATTTATCACAGGTCATTAGTATTTTCGAAGATTGTTACACGAAATTCTTTGTCATGAAATGTTCCAGTTCAGATATGATATAATCGCTAAAACACGTTTATAACATAATTTTGAAAGAATACTCATAAGTAAAATACTCGAATTTACGATCATTGTTTCGTGAGATATATTTGTTGAAGCTTATAAAGGGAATAGATCATGGGAATACAAAATATGTCATCCATTGTAGTACATTACTTCGAAAGTTTTATTTTATACCTGAAGTTTATGTAGAATTTTGATTGACGGGTAATATTAAAGGCCTATTTATGGTTTTATCTTTATTGAAAGAGAAAACCATAAATAAGGCCGAAAACCAATCAATATTACAAACTAATGGTGGTATTCTGCTTTTCAAATTAAATTTTATACATAAATTTCTTTTATCTACATGATGTGTGATTTATTGCCATACCTTTTTCTTTTTCTTATCCAAAACTTATCTCCTAAAGCAAATTTTCAGCATTTTCTATCATAACTTCATCAGAAAATCTTAAAATGGCAAAAAATAATTTTTGAGTAAACGTCTAGTTCTTTGATTTTTTCCACCTCGCTGACTTTGAAGGCTGATTCTAGCAATAGTAGACTGTTTAGTACCATTTTTTATTAATGATTCTAAAAGCTGAGCGTTGAGCGCAGTTTTTAAGCCTACTGAGAAACCATGAAGTAGCCTGTTTACATTTTCAATTTAAATTTGAAAATTAGATCATGATTCAAAATACGTAACTTTTTCACTTGAGACCAACATTTCTATAATTTTATCAAATTTACGATGCTGGTTATTTCATGTATAAAAGTACATTTCATGGCGATACATTTACACAAAAAAATATATCTGGAAACTCGTGTACTTTTTTTAATATCTTTTTTAATATGATCAAGTTGAAAATTCATAACTCGGAAACCGTGAATAATCGCATAACATACATGGGGTGATTCGAATACCCCAGACGAGGGATCTGTTTTTTCTTTTGCACGTCATCGTCCGGCCAGCCTGTATATTTGGAATTGTTATTTCAATATTATTGAAATTTGTGAAATATAGGTGTCCCAATCAAATGAAAACATTTCATAAGAAATTATAATTAACGTCATTGGCTTTTACGTGAAACTTTCCTGCAATAATGTTTTCATCGAAAAAGAAAATGTCCATCAGAAGAAAAGTTACAGCAGTACATATTTCGAGAAACACCCAGTAACTTTGAAGCGGTCATAGATATTCGCATGCGGTTTTCACCATTAAGTTTTTCCTAAAATGGCTCTTCCGACACCGACATGAGTTTTGTCTTTTTTTAGAAATAGGACTTTGCATTCAAATGTGGAATTCGGTTCACCTTGTACAACAATAGACGTTTTCGGAAACTTACTCAGGGTTACCAACTCGATCCATTAGGTCACGTGACGGATCTTCTCGGATCACTGACCCGGGTTCTAAGTTTACGAACACATCAGGTTAGGATTTGATGTGACAGCCGTATCGATAACATAACCAAATATTTTATGGATTTATTTCTTCAGTCCCAGTTCATTTCGGATTGTCTCTAGCTTTGCTTTCATCTATTGGCTTTTGTCAAATATTTCTTATAATTTCTGGTGTGCCCTTCGTGTTCAATGTTAATTTTGAGTACCTATTTCAAAGAAGTAGAGAATTATAATTTCATATCCATTTATTTACTGATTGTCTCTAGCTTTCGGATTATTGATTTCTGTAAAATCTTTCTTATAACTTCTGGTTGTGCCCTCGCATGTTCAATGTTCTCTTTGAGTTCCTATGTTAAACAAAAAACTATGGTAAACAAGGCTTTAGCTTCAACGCAAAAGGATCTGCGTAAACATTTATGAAGAATTGTTTCACATTATTTTCTCGCTTATGGAACCACACATTTTACACTGAGCCAAATTCTCGTCTCTCTCCATAATTTTTTAGAAATAGAATTTATGAAATTACTAAAAAAGAGTAGAAGACCTTCCGCCTTCTTCAAATACAAAATTGAACTGCAGTGCGCATGCGGGGTGTCATTTCTCGAGGAACGTATTGTCGTGATATTTTGAGCTCTGATTTTTGGGAATTTTAATGATTATATCCGTTCAAGATGAACGTACACTTTTCGTCGGACCGAGAAGTTGACGATATGCTCGAGAAAATCGTAAATAATCATTACAATTTCCAAAAATCTACTTTCAAAATATAACGAAGGCATACGTTCGTCGAACGAGTGATCCCGAGAGTTGACACCCGGTTACTCTACCGACCCTGCTCTCGTGTAGGGTTACAATAGATCAACCTGAGTCAGTAATTGAGTTAATAGCACCGTACTTCCGAACACGGGTTGGATGTTCGGGTTAGGTAAACGAACGCGAAGATTAGGGATCGAGTTAACCCGAGTAAGTATCCGAAAACGCCTAATTAAAGTCTATCACAGGTTTCTTGACCAATTAACCTCAAAGTACTACAGTAAAATATTGCGGTGGGCAGTTTTAAGCGCAGCGGAGAAATCTACGATTTTTTTTCTTGTTACGAAATCTCTTGTCCTCTAGAGCGGCGTATTGCGTGTCTTCTACGCGTTTGAAGAACTAAAAGTATAAACCTTACGGCGGTCCAAATCACAGCCGGTTTCGCAATTAGCTTATTATTTACAAAAAGACGTTGAACCGTTAATTGCTAATTGGAACACAAACACAAAGAGAACCCATGACGGTTGACGTTTGGGACTGAAACGCGATACTGCAAATTATTGAAATACACTTTCTGATTTTTTTGGGATTCCTATTTTGCCAATAATAAGTAAAAAAATTAAAAGCCCTGAGCAGGTGCTTTTGAGCGCTCGTTCATTGGTGGAGCTATAAGACTATTACCTCGAAATTAGGAGGTATTAGGACTTGAAATTTATTCTAAGTAGTGGAACTTCCCTATAATGAAAGCGCCCCAATCCGCAAACAAATTCGTTATAAAGAAATTTCGTTATAGGTACAGAAAATTTGTTTCTATAGTCGGCAATGTCGCGGTCGACTCCACTGATAAATTTAAGTTTATCATTCAAACTTAAGCACTTGCTTTTAAACATTTTCGCACATTTTTCACACTAGCGTTATGGTTAAATTGAAACCAAACACCAGGGGTGTATTTAAAACTATTCAGAGGATCTCTCAGGCCGTCGTAATGATTAGTTTCAAGGTCGGGATTTATTACGTGCGTCCGGAAAATTTTCGAAAAAAACCCACCCTTATACTTTCTTACCAATACCATTCAAAGAGTGATGTTCTTTGAATATTTCGTTATAGAGGAAATTTACTTCGTTTAAGAGGGTGTTTTCACATGGAATTTGGATTCAAGGTGCATGTCTTGTACGAAATTCGTTATACAGACGGTCCTTAGCTACTCTTCATGACTTAGGAATTCAACTCAGAGAAATCTGGGAAGGATTAGATCAAAAACATTTTAAGATCACTCATTTTGAGTATGAACCGTCGTTGCCGAGCTGTAATTAACGCAAGGGGTGGAAGTACCAAGTATTAAATCATTTATCAGCGTTCCAGTATTTTAAAAATTGTTTATTTCTCTTTTTTCACATAAGATTCGGTGAAATCCTGAATTTTCCTTCCATTAATGTGACTTGTTTCGTTCAAAACCTTCCCGAGAGAACATAAAAAATAAGTCAATGTCAGCTTCCATTAAAATTGAAATTTTCAGAATGTGCGTTAATTTGTTTGCGCAGTGTATTTGGAGACCAACAAGTGGAAATGTTTCAAAAACTTTTTTTAAATCAGTGGAACAAATGCTCCTTGAACCGACTCGATATAATCCTTCTAGATCAAGATGAACAGTTTCAACCTGAGACAAATTAATGGAGAAATTCTTTCCTTTTCTTACAACGCCAATTTCCCACAATATATCCAATACACAACGCTTCTCTCTGATAAGACGCCGGTTTCACGCGACTTTTTCAAGAAAAGAAAAAATGTTTTAATTGCCTTAACGACTTTAAAGTTCCCATCTCGGTGAAAATGATTATAATGGTCGCGGGCTTTTACTCGAACATTGTCTGGGTGTGTGTATTATTCTCAACAAGGTGAACAAATGTGTGGTACTTCGTTAAAGTGATACAATGGACAATAGTAGTGATCTAGTGTTTACAAATTCACTTCGTTAGACGATCGATTGGGTATGGCCTGGTGGCCTTAGATTAGTGTTTGTTATTACCATCTCTAATACATTCAATTATACAGGGTGGCCGGACGATTGACGTCCAAAAGAAAAAAAACAGGTCCCTCGTCTCATGGGGTATTCGAATCACCCCATGTATGTTATGCGATTTTTCACGGTTTCCAAGTTATGAATTTCGTTATGACTTTTGAGAATTTTCAACTTGACCATATTAATAATGATATTAAAAAAGTACAAGAGTTTTCTGATATATTTTTTTTGTAAATAAATCGCCATGAAATACTTTTATACATTAAATAACTAGCATCGTAAATTTGATAAAAAAAATAGAAATGTTGGTCTCAAGTGAAAAAGTTACGTATTTTGAATCATGATCTAATTTTCAAATTTAAATTAAACATGTAAACGGCTACTTCATGTTTCTCAGTAGGCTTAAAAACTGCGCTCAACACTCAGCTTTCAGAATCATCAATAAAAAATGGTACTCAACAGTCTACTTCTTCTAGAATGAGCCTTCAAAGTCAACGAGGTGGAAAAAATCATAGAACTAGACATTTACTCAAGAATTATTTTTTGCCCTTTTAAGATTTTCCTGATCAAGTTATGATATAAAATTCTGATGTGAGTAAATGATAGAAAAATCAGCAACAAAAAATTCTCAAAATTTTACCACTTTTTTTTTTCTTGTCTACGAGCGTGGAAAATTTTTTTTTGCATAATCGTTTATAAGGATGGGATACTTTGTTAATTCAGCTTTAATTTATTTTTTATTGACCTCAATACGTTCACTTCTCGCCGAGATATCGGTTCTCAAATGCATTAACATGGCTGAACGTTTCAGAGCCGTTATTGAAAACAGGGGTGGCAATACCCGTTATTAAATTAATGAAAATTTTATTTGTTAGTTTATTTTATTTTCTTCTTTTGAAATTTATGTACTATCTGCAATTGAAATGTGGAAAA
>CM024244.1:3120274-3215949 GCA_013421045.1 Propylea japonica
TTAATATAAACGACAACACATGTACTCCGCAATTTTTCTATTCGAAGGATTCTCACGAAAGTTTGGCTTTATAATCATCATTGATATAATTGATATATAAATTTCGACCAGATCAGATCTATATAATTTATGTTCATAAAAATTTATTTATCATTATTCGAAAATTATTCGCATGAGTTTAACACCGAGTCGTTTAAAGTCACTTCACAATTTCAACATACATACATTTCTGCCAAACTATAGCTCGCTGTCATACTATGAACGAGCGCAGAAAGATGAGAGTTTTAAAAAGATGCGCTTTTGGTATGGGTTTCTAGATTCATAATTCTAATATATTATCGTGAAAAATAATAAATAGAAAAATACCTATTTCCCTGTCGACAGCCTCGTGTTGTAAGAATGCCTCCTACCCGGCTCCATTGACCTTGTTGTCTGAAAGAAAGGGAAATTTATTAATATTGCGGTATCTTTTATATGTTTATACACAGTTTGGAAGAAGAAAGAGTGAAACCAGAACCAAAATAATAAAAAACCAATTTTTAAGCAAAATTTATCTGAGCACTCTCTGAGAAACATGTCTAGTGCAACGCACATTCGAAACTTGTCAGAGGCTAGGAACTACGCCAGTTTGTCCTCATTATGAAATACACGAGATGCAAAATGGACCGTGTCTCAACTTATACAGGGTGTGCAGGTGATTGAAGTAAATAAATTATTTTTAGATTCCCGGACCTGTGGCTATCCAAAATACCTCATGTATATAATGCGATTTAGTTCTCGAGTTATAATTTTTGAGTGTTTTTTCAACGTATTTTGCCTGATGGTTTGAAAAATTCATATCCTCCTATGCAGTAAGTATTTCGCAGTTTTTATTTCTTAACATGGTCGTCCTGATTGTTGCTTCAATGAAAAAAATATTCAGCTTCCTGAAATCACTGCAAGCTACCCAAAAAAAGACGAAAGCTAGAACTTCAGTTTTCAGTAGGATGTACTCAAACATTCATTTTCGATTCAGAAATAAAAACGGTGTTGTTTAGCTTTTGATGAAGTTCAAAACTTTTCGGAGTCCTAAGCTACGAAAGTCATAGAAAAAAGGTATGTTTTCTGTGACGGGAAAAAAATGTGACATTTTATATCTCTTGAAAAGTCACAAAGTATGACTTTTTACACGAAATTACTTTTTTCCCTGTCAAAAAAATGATTCTCTATGTAGCCGGGAAAAAACTACTCGCTTTTTTCCCGGGAAAAAAGTAATTTCGTGAACAGTTATATTTCTTTCACTATTTAAGGGTCGTGTTTTCCTGTCACAGAAAAAATAGTGTATTATACACGGGAAAAATATTAGATTTTAGCTCTCGGCTTTTTGTCTCCCTCCGCTTCGTGTCGGGAGACAACATAACCGAGCTAAAATCTAATAATTTTTTCCCTTGTATAATAAATAACTATTGATCGGACTTTTTTTTTTAATCAGCCTTGGGAGGCGGATAGGATGAAAATAATTGAAACTCGATAAAATTTGTTTTTCTTCTTTTCATTTTTATGGTAAATCAAACTTGAAAATGGGATTTTAAATTGGTTTCAATTGAAATTCCTGTGAAACAAATGTAGCTCCTGTAATTTATATAATATTTATGGTCTCACCACTGATGAAAAATGTTGACATATTCGCCAGAATTGCTGATTGTGAAATGACTTGTTTTGGGATAGAAAATGAAAGGCACATAATACTGAAAATCAGCATTTACTACAATAATTTTCGAAAATCTTTGCCTTCAATTTGAGTACGAATTATCGAAAACGTTCTAAAAAGTGTGTCAATTGCCTGGAGCTACTCGAATTTACTTTACATGTTTCATCCCGCTTCTGAAAGTTTTTCGCTCAATTATGTTTCGTTCTTGGTTTCCTTTGCGTACCAGATCTTTGTAAAATCCCCAAATGAAAAATCGATAAGGTTGAGGTCTGGCGAACGCACAGGCCATTCGATGAGCCCTGCACGCCCAATCCATCTCTCTGGAATCGATTTTTGAGATTTTACAAAGAGCTGGTATACGCGAAGGAAACGAACAACGAATCAAAATTGAGAGAAAACTTTCAGAAGCGGGATGAACAATATAACAAAAAAATTCGAGTAGCTTCAGCCTGTATCTCTGAAACTAATAGCCTTATGGGACATTTAAACCCCCAATCCTTGTTCAGTTTGAGGTCCTCTATCTCCAGTTAGCCGCTGTCCCTTACGTCACTAGTCACCCTGTATAAAATGAGATGCACCTGTCTAAAATATAAATAAAACTTCTGGTTTCAACTGAATGGCTGGCTAGCACATAATAGTCGTAATGTCGAGATCTATTTAATGAATATTTTGGGATACAATAGATTGGAAGAGTTGGTCACCGAGGAGCCCCGACATTACGTCATTTGATATTTATGTTTAGAATACTTTTAAAGAGAAAGTACCTATATCAATAATAATATAAAAAAATTTATTTGAATTTCTTAGAATTTCTTCCCACAATGAAACAGAAATGAGTTAGTTATATGGCTCACAACTGATGAGATACTTTTCAAATTCGCGTTTGGTTCTCTTTTTGTTAGGCATTAAGTAAAAGCGTCTAAGTAACGCATTGTAGATCCTCCTACACTTATATTTAGTATTATATTGGGAGATTAAGCTTTGGATAGATGTAGGAATGCACTTGTCTTATGTTGATACTGTTCTTGTGTGCCCTCTAAAAAAGCTTTGTTCATATGTTATATATATACGGTGTCCCGAAAACAATGGATAAGCCTGCAACTATAGATAGACACTGTCGTGGTCTAACTTAATCCAAATTTTGACCTTAATGAAAATTCCACGTTTTCCGAGATATTCATGGTTTTCGTATTTTCAGAAAATTTCCAAGTGCGATTAGTTTTTCTAGTGCCATTTCCACAAATGGAGAGGTATTTCGATATGTTTTTTTTTTAATTTCACATGAGATAGTTCAGCTATCGGAAACAGAGACTTAAATTCATCAAACTCGTGAATTAAAAAAAAAATTTTAAAACTAAATGAAATTTCTTTTAAGTTTGATGAGCACAAGGTAAAAAATGTAGGACGCCCCTGGTAGACATCATCTTAAAAACTTGCTCAGTTATTGCATATTCCAAAAAGGTATCATAAGCCTAGGCATTCTGTAGTTTTTCATTCTCGTAACTACTTGATTACCAAATAGTCGAAAAATTTCGAAAAACTGTTTTTGTTGTAATCGTTATTCTGAGCTCTTGAATCTTGTTGATACCATAAGTCATTATGGTTCTGTACTAGCGGCTCAATTATTTGAGTCAATATGTCAGAATATCTATCTCCTAAGGGAGAACATTCTTTAAATAATGCAAACATGTGTAGTGTTCTATCTTACCAGTTAAAGTCCCATCATAAATGTGAACATCGAGAATTGCATTATTTTGGATGGCGCAAAAAACATTGAAACTCCAGGTCTCTTGAAAGTTACATTGTCTGAACTGATGGTTGTTCCCTTCATCCCAATAATGACTGTTATGCCTATTGAAAGAACCATTCTTTGTGAATTTAGATTCATCTGTCCAAATTATACAGTCCAAAAAGTTTTCATTCTCTTGAAATCGAATCA
This sequence comes from Propylea japonica, assembly GCA_013421045.1. NCBI lineage: Eukaryota > Metazoa > Arthropoda > Insecta > Coleoptera > Coccinellidae > Propylea > Propylea japonica. The sequence continues at coordinate 3,123,904 of CM024244.1, forward strand.
TCATAGCTTCGCAAAACTATGTTCTCCTGAGGAAATCAGTTTCCTTCAAATGCTGTACCCTATTGAATTTATATGGGTGCATTTTATGTTTTTTTCATATTCTCCAAACACTCGATTGAGATAATCCCAGATCAATCTCGGCATCTTTGAGAGAATTTTGAGGATTTACACGAAAATATGCAAGAACTGTAATTTCGTTGTTCTCATCTTCTACTACACACTTTTTTCTCTGTATATAGTTTTCTTAACGAAAGATCCGACATTTCTCGAGTTTGTCATGGTTCTGTTAATGGTATCTCTTGTTGGTCTGGGTCGGTCAGGAAACCCCTAATGAACAGTCGAAACGTTCTATCTACAACTTTATTACATTCTCCATGAAGTAGAATGAGATTTAAATAATCTTAGTTGGTAAAATTAGGCATAGTGATCGATTTTAATAACTTAATACGAATTATCACCAAATTAATAGTAAACACAAAATGCTACTGAATAAAGAGGAATTTGGCAGATGTAATTAATGATATCTATCATTAAAAAAAAAGAATGTAAAACATGGTAAGTTTTTGCATATGGTTCATAAGGAATTATTTATTTATCACTGGAGAGAAACCGATGGCCTATTAGTTGAAATAAAGAGGTTTCCGATACAAATTCGAACCAAAATTCGCCATCTATTTAGGAACAACCTGTAACTCTTTTCTCTTGCATATTAGGGTAGTAAAATCTAAAACATGGTTTAAGTACCAGTTCCTGAAAATTTCATCGTTTTGTTGTGAAGGGAAAAGAAATAGCTGAAAATTCAAGACGAAAAACAGTTTTTTGTGAATAACTCAGAAAATATCCACTTCAGGGCAAGGGTGTGATGCATACACTCACATTATTTTTTAACGTAGATTCAATATCTGCCATAAAAAAATGGGGTTCTAATTTGAAAAAATTGATTTTTCACGATTTTGTCATCCCTAACTTTGAAAGCGATTTTTTCACCCCCTGTATCATGAATCGCGATTTCGATTTTTAAAGTGGATACATCAATCTTACATCTTGAAAAATCCCAAAAATAAAAATTTTCCATCTAAAACCTCGAAGTTATTCTTGTTTCAGCGGAGCTCGATTTTCGATTTTTTTCGAATTTTTTTCCCGCTCAGAGAGAATTTTCCAACCAAAACTGAAAAATGTTACATCAAAATAACTTGAAATTTTCTAAGGAATCTATTTCTGCAATAAAAAAATGGTGTCCTAATTTGAAAAACGGAAGTTGACGTCATTTCCGGAAAAACCGGAGGTGCTCATGCCTTGCAAATATTTTAGATTTCATCAGCATCGTGAAATACTTATAAGTGCTGAATTTCATGAAAATACGTTCAGTAGTTTATGGGTGAGGTTCCTCGTGAAAGCCCCTGTATACTAGAGGTGCAACGCACATTCGAAACTTACTGAGAGGCCAGGAACTATGCCAGTTTGTCAGTATGAAATACACGAGATGCAAAATGGGCCGTGTCTCAACAAAGATATCTATATTAATAAAACAGGATCTATGGTTACCGTCAAAATGCAATATTTCTTTCAAACGGCTGCAAATTGTTCAGGAAAAAATAAAAGGCTTTCCTTTTTCTTACGACCAATCAAGCAGTCATAGAATCCATATTTATAGGTTATAATGATTTTGACATTTGGACAAGAAGTGAAGTTACATCGAGTGAATCGAAAATTTAAAATTTTAATCGGAAACAACGTATGAACTAACGTATTATACAGCAATTTTTAACTTATGCCATATTTTACAAATTTTAAACCTATGATGTATGAATGTATTTTGGATTGTCTGATGCCCGTATGTTTATGATCACAAATCAGATCAACAGATAACGCTGTAGTCGTTATGTGGGTTATTCATCTATTCTGCAACTAAATGGCTGGATCGAATTGAATGATTTTTTGTGAATGCAGAACAACGTCTGTTGGGTCCGCTAGTAGTTATATAATCTACACCCCATATTTTTTATGGATGTTCAATATTGTACATTTTGTCAAGAAATTACCCGAAATTAAACATTCATAAGCCTGCCCGAATAGATTTTAAAATTCCTCTGGTCGTTTGATTGGTACACTTGTCTTCAATATTGGGCATCATATCGCTCCTTTAAAGGTAAACCGTTACTAAACCAAAATGTTCTCAAATTGAGTTATCAATGCCATCTCCTTATATATGGCGTATTCTATCAAAGAAGCTCACTCTTTTGTCGAAGTTCCCCATAACAAGCTAGATGGCGTTGTTACAAAACAGATCTTGAATATTCAGCTAAGTGCAAAACCGTAACTATACCAATTGCACCGCGCATGTTGAGGAGTGGTGACGAAAGATCAAGAGAAAAGTGTGTTTATTCGAATTAAACCTCGCTGCATCATGAAGAAATTAGTTTTTCTTGCTTATTATAATTGGCAAACAGTAACATTTCGTTTAGCCACAGAGATTTTAAAACTTTGATAATAATATAACTCCACAAACGTGTGTATTATCTTTTTATAACAACATTTCGAATCAATAGGTAATTGGTAAACAATTGACATTGAGATTATGGTCATTGCCTATATTGAAAAAACCCCCGAAAAAATAACCAATTGAATGTTCGTTGGCAATTCATGCTTCAACTCATTGTATTTTTGATATATTTTTGTTTAGGTCAGTTTTTTACATTGCGGTTTCATTGGGATCTTTTAAATGAACAAAAAATCAGTAGTAAAGTGTCACTATAAAATTCGAAAGTTATTAAAAAAAATTATGCAATTAACATAATGAAAAAGTTCCTATTGCATTCCATGATATGAATGAAAAGGATCATTTTGATCCCGAACATAAGTTTTTCATTCCGCGGATTTGAAAGTTATACAGCAAATTGATGCATCTATCTCGGTTTTTTTTGTCCTCCTGTAAAATTGGATACTTTTGTTTAGTAACGGTTCACTTTTAAAGGTGCGATATGTCATTCAGTACAGTGTACGTATGTAAATTCATCTGTATGTCTTGCGTTTTTACCATAGATAAATATCGAACAAATAATTTTCACCTATTTCTGCTTCGCAAATCAAATTCAACGACTAGAGCTTAAGCTCTATTCACAAATTTGATTTGCGAAGCAATATGTTTATTCATTTCTTAGTATACATTCATGTGATACATAGAAAAAATCAGTACTTTCAATTATTATAGCCACTATTAAATTTGCAGTAGTCAGGATATTCTTGCACATCTCATGATAAATGAACATAAATTATCAATAAAGAGCTTGTCATTGGATATGGAACGAAATTGTGTTGGTAAAGCGTTAAATAATTTAATGCACTTACATATTGCATTATTCTGTGTGAGTGTGAGATTGTGTATGTTATACATACCTTGATCAATCTGCTTAGTTTTGATATTTTTGTTTTTAAATTTATCGACTCTCTGTGTTGTATGAGAAATTTTCTACAAATGTAAACATAAAGTCTTGTAAAATTATGAATATTATCAGCCCAAAAAACACCACTGCACGTCTGCCTGTATTTCACGTTGAGCATAGATCTTAGAGCCATTTTTTGTTTAAGAAATAGGTACACCGAGCAGGAACTGCCACCCTGGCACGCAATACCATACAAAATTGACTGAAAATTAGAGAAATAAACATTTTCGGGATAAATACATCCACTGACTTTTTCGAAACATTGATTGTATAGATGGTAGAATTTAATTTTTTATTTAAGTAGTCTACATGATATCTCCACTTCAGATTAGAATCCACATAAACTCCTAGAAACCTTGCACAGTTTTTATCTTAATTTGAGTATCATCTAGTGTAATGTCATTAGGACATAGGGATAGGTTTATTTGGCATTTAATTTTAAACAATTTACTGAGCACCATTCTTACAAATCTATATAAGCATTATTAAACAGATAATAATGTTGATCATCAGTTAATTATTGCATTAACTGAAGAATATCATTGATGATTTTCAAGATATTAGTATCATCAACAAATGATCATATACAGCAACCCACTCATATCTGTGGTAAAATCGTGAGACATACAGGTCAATTACCATACGTGATCTACAATATATCCACTATACATTATGCTCTCTCGCTAAATATGTCTGTATTGATCGAGATTAATCAATTCTGCTGAATAATCAGAAAATTTATTTTTTCTGTCGACCTCAAAATAAAAGGTGAGCCTCATATGTATGAAATTGAAAATTAATGACCCATTTGAATGTAAAATTTGCTATTTCAATTTACAATACTCACGAGTGGTGTCTCCGAGAAGGTCTCAATATAAATCCCAAAAAGAATAATATTACTGCCATTCACCAAGAGGAAAAACTCTCTCTTAAAACAATTACTATGAACGGGACCACCCTAACCCCAACGAACCACACCAAATATCTTGGTGTGATCTTCGACCAAAAACTCTCCTGGAGTCTACACCTCGAAGCTGTGATCAGTAAGGGCCAGAGAGCTCTCTTCATATGCCAGAGGATGGTCGGAGGTACGTGGGGATTAAAACCTGAACTAACGAATTGGATTTACAAATCCATTGTTCGGCCAATCGTGAGCTACGCGGCTCTCATTTGGTGGCCAAGAGCAAAACTAGTTTCGGGACAACTAGCCCTAGGAAAACTACAAAGAACAGCGTGTCTATCCGTAACAGGCGCATCTCGCTCCTGCCCAACTGCTGCCATGCAAGTCATCCTGGACCTGCCTCCTCTAGAGACTTTTCTGGAAAGCGGGGCGGCCAGATAGGCTCTCCGAGTAGCAAGGGAGCGGGAGCTGAAAATTGGTGACTACTCAGGGCACCTCCGCATTCTAAATGAGTGTAAGGAGCTTCAGGATGTAGTCACAGACAACCTTCCCTTGAGACACGAGTTTCAGAAAAACTTTACCACGACATTCCCAAGTCGTGACCAATGGGCTAATAAAGAATTAGTTTTCCCCAGAGGGTCTACGGTATTTTATACTGATGGCTCGAAAACTGAAGACGGACGAGTCGGAGACGGTGTGTACGATCCCTCAATCCAATTAGCCATACCAATGGGTCTCTGTCCTTCGGTTTTTCAGGCAGAGACCCTTGCTATAAGGGAGTGCGTTGCGCTCTGTGCGGAACGCAACTACCAAAGGAAGGATATAGCATCTGACAGCAGAGCAGCCCTGCTAGCGCTTGACTCTCCACAAGTGAAGTCAAAGTTGGTCTGGGAATGCAAAACGTCACTTAACCTACTCGGAGAAAAGAACCAGGTCAATCTCATCTGGGTGCCTGGTCACTCCGGGATTCACGGCAATGAAGCGGCAGACCGACTGGCCAGGGAAGGAGGGACAACCCCCTTCACTGGACCAGAACCGTTTTGCGGCTTCCAGCCAGTCATCAGGCAATGGCTATTAAGGACTGGGAACAAAAGAGGAAGCTTATGTCCTGGCGTACGACCAATGGTCAAAGACAAGCTAAGTCACTTCTCTCTCACTCGACGAGCTGGACCAAGAAAGTCCTCTCACTCAGCAAATTGGAACTGAGGAAACTGACGGGCGCTCTCACTGGGCACTGTCCTGTGAGGTATCACTTAAAAAACATGGGAAAGGCGCCCGATAGTACATGTCGCTTCTGTCAAGAAGCCACCGAGACAGCTAGACACCTGCTATGTGAGTGTGAAGCTGTTCACCAGAAACGGTTACGGCATCTTGGCTCCAGGTTCCTAAAGCCTGAACAAGTAATGGATGTGGTCCCCAGAAAGGTGGTGAAGTTCATTGAGACTTTGCTGCCGGACTGGTAAACAGCGCGGGGATGCACAATAGATCCTAAGGTCAAGGTGCTCGCAAGGTCGGTTTTGATTTGTCGCCCCTCCTCTAATCTAATCTAATTTACAATTGCCATGTGCAACCCAACTCAAAGCATTCAGAAGCAATTCTACTAATGTCTAAGCTCTACTGGAACATAAAAACATAAAATTTTATTATGTCAAATGTATGTCTTGTGCATAATATGAATGTATAGTCCGTTCACGAAAGTTCGAGCGCATAGTAGGCGTTTGTTCATTTATCTGAAGTTGACAGTATTTGCTGTCATAACGTAAAATAAACTGAACGTTGCCCCGGCCTCGTCCGACGAGCTTCCGAGTTATCAGAGAACTCTATGCAATATTGACAACATTGCGTATCAATCTGACAAGAAAATGAGGAACATAAACTAAAATTTTTATATACACAGTGGAATATGCCAAATTTCCATGGCCAACCGACGGCTCAACCTTTCGTGAACGGACTATACTTCAATCGAAAATGTATTCTCAATGCATAATGAGGTCGACGGAAAAATCTTGATTAATATCAACTTGCTCACGCGTTAAAATATTCGACCATTAGTCGCTGTCATTAATAACCTCGTTGGATAAATAACTATTGTTAAAGTGGACCCTCTCTATCTTCAATAACTGCGATGAAATTTATTATTATACCCCTATTTAGATGCTTTCCATTGAAGCAGAACACAACTTGTGCTGGACTGTTCGTTTCATTACGTTTTCCGTATCTTAATCATATTTCACAGGAAATAGGAGAAGAATCGAGAATACGGTGAAGTAACATTTATAGCCTATTCGTTTGAGATATTTCGTGCTCTTGAGTAACTCAAAAGCTCGAAATACGGCTTGCCATTGGCTGCACTGCACAGCTCAGGATCACGAAACTCCACAAAACGAATACTGTACTAGTCTGCCATACGTGAATCAAGAATACAATGGACAGTCGTGTCATGGATGAACTTTACTGATCCCTGGGTGCTCTGTTCAACACATACCCATTCATATTGGCGATTTTACTTCATCGGAAAGCTAGGTTTCGCGAAATTTCGTATTACTATGCTGCTTCAACGACCAATTCACTTAATCTCCCTTTCACCTTGATATACAGTGTGTTTGGTCATGACTTAGCGATTTAATTTAAGGGCATCAAATATACCGAATAATCGACAAAACGCCCACATTGGGAAGTTTACCCCCTTAGTTTTGAAGTAGCCCCCATTCTGAATTTAATATTTTATTTTCGTTGACCTTTCCAAATAATATCTATCGTTTTTTTTTGGGCATAAAGGTCCTACAGATGTGAAAAAAATGTTGAAAGACGATACTACAACCTTTCATTAAAGTAGAACAATATGAAAACATTTAATTCAGGATAATTTTTTTTTAATTGTAGTAAAAAATGTACTGATTTTCTCAGTAAATCCGCAAGATTCAATGATTCAACACGCAAGGATATTAGCTACAAAACAACACCTACATCATTTGTTTAAGTTACATAACTTGACAGTTATTGCTGTTCGAACATGACCATGTTTTCATATTGTTCCACTTTATTAAAAAGTGGTAGTATCATCTTTCAAAAAATATTTTTTTCACGTCGATCTTATTCGGATATTTGGAAGGGCCAACTGAAATAAAAAAGTAAATTTAAAATGGGGGCCACTCCAAAACTGAGTCGGTAAACTGCCCAATGTGGGTTTTTTTGTCGATAAAATTAGTTATATTTGATGCCCTTAAATTATCGCTAAGTCATGACAAACCCACTGTAAATTAACAATTTAGATGAGTTGATGTGGGTAAAAAAATATTGAAAATGAAGAGATTGGGTACGTTCAGCAGCAGTAAACTGTTGACAACAGTTGAGTAAGTTGAGTAAGCGATAGTGTTCCGTTCAGCAAAACCGCTGACAGATCGATTTTCTCAACAGCTGTCGGTAAAAATTTGCGCTTTCTAACTCATCTGACCTCTGAGACTCGCGCATATACCTATTTTGTGATTTGTTTATATTTAGTGTTTTCAGTTGAAGTTTAGTATTGTGTGTTCTGTGAGTTGAAGTTTATTTAGGAGTATTTTGGTTATTCCTAATACACTTCAATTCATAATCTGCAAGTACAATCACAACAATTTCCCAAGTGGGTATCAAAAATAAGGTTATATATCATGATATGTCAGATTTGTAAATCACTCAGCGAAGCGTTCAGAAAATTTTCATCCGCTGAAACTCAACTCTTCCCAAATGATTTTTGCTTTATGCCAACAGTGGAGTGGTGCTGAACGTACCCATTGAAATCATCATTCATTAATATTTCACGGCAAGAATCGACCTTAGTAAATAGAAAAGATTCTTACTTGTGCTTCCATCCTCTCCCCTCCGATCTCGGATTTCGTGGATGTCGACCAGGCTGAAAATATTTGAAATTAAAATAGTATCATAAGAGAGGAATTTGAAAAATATTTCAGTTCAAACAGGTTCAATAAGTTTCTGAGCACAGATATCTTTTGAGGAGTACAAAGAGCTATAGTTTTGCTCAGACTTAGGAAAATTTGGAAAATTAAATTGTTTCCAGGAGATTGATAAACTCACTGATTCACATTTTGAAATGAAAATTTGAGTCGTTCATTTGGTCGAGCAATAATGCTATCACCTCAAAAGTTAGTGTAGAACTTGCCATTCATGCCATGTATGTGAATGCAAAATCTAAGCACGATCGGAATTATATTCTGGAAATTATTCGAAAACAAAATATGTATAATATCAATAATAAAAAAAATGAATTCTATAGTTCAGATGATGCAATCCTCTTGAAATTTTGCGTGAACGTTCAATCTTCATCCAAGAAATGAATTTCTTTCGAATCGGATATCTATAGTTATGGAAATATAAAAAATTTTTTTTCAATAACAATCGAATTTTCTATGGTTATGTTTACACTCTGACAACAAAATTTTGCATCGGGCTATTACGAACATCTTGCATGTGGCCGCATTTCATTTCGATTGGTTTTGTTTTGTCTGAGATATCGAACGAAAAAAATTCTAAATGGTCATATTTTACGAAACAACACCCTACACGATTTGGCTGGTTATCAAACTTAACCGCGGCGTTTGGAAACTGAACTCAACATGAGAATCTCAAGTCTCTAGGACAATCTCTTCGAAAGTTATCGTGTTTACGGCCGGACGGCCCCACAGACAGAATTCAATTTGACCACGGATTCGTCATCAGGGAGTGGAACCCCTTCGTTTGAGACCATTTTAGGTTCGAAATTTGAAAATTACAGACATTTAGACAAATAACGATATAGCACTCGTTCAAGTGGAATAGTTTTCAAAATGGGGATTATTGTATGGGTTTCTAGATGCAAAATTCTGATAGATTATTGTGCAAACGATGAAATTGAAAATGTGAAAAATACCTGTATTCCTCGTCGCCAGCCTGGTATTGTATCTATGTCTCCTTTCCGGAACCATGGATTCTGCTGTCTGAAAAAAAAGGACATTTTTTTAATACTGTGTTATTTTTTGTATATTGATAAATACCATAATAGACAGTTTTGAAGAGAGAGATGTGAAACAGTGAACCAGAGAATAAAAAATCACATATTAGGCTGCTTTTATCTGAGTACTCACTGAGATATGATCTAGAGCTGCAACGCACATTCGAAACTTTCTGAGAGGCTAGGAACTACGCCAGTGGGTCCTCAGTATAAATTACACAGAGATGGAAAATGAGCTGTGTCTCAACGAAGATATAGTTACACAATTTACACCTCATTTTTTATGGATATTCATTATAGACTCTGCCAAGAAACTAACGGAAATTGATCATTCATAAGCTTGTCTGAAGAGACTCCTTAGTTCCTCGGGTCGTTTGGTTGACACACCAGACCTCAATATTGATCATCAATATGTCATTCAGAACTTTGACAGAGCACGTATTTTATTTCTTCTGTATATTGCTTTCACATATTATTGAGCACAAAGTTAGCCTTGGTTTCATTATCTTAGATCGGTAATATTAAGAATAATCTTCAATTTTCAATGCAACGTTGCCAGGCCTATCGTGAACGAAGCCTTCAACGCGCTTTCGAGTCGAGAGTCCGAGAGAGAGGTTAACTTGTTTACAATTCACAACAATCACAACGTCGGCGACGGTGCTCTAGTTGGTTGAGAGCTGACTTTTCGCAAGACGGTACTGGGTTCGAACCCTGGGTAATACATTGACGTTGGTAAAGTCTAGGTGGTGGTATGTTGTCCAACAGCGCCATAGATATAGGATAGTATGGAGGTGCCATCATTGAAATAAACGAGGTATCAGATCAGCCATATTACTACCACCTACGTCAAATTTGAAAATCGTTTGAATTGTCTAGAGGAATTGTGATTCTTGCGTCTTTTTATAGTTAAATTGTGATTTTTTCTGCCTATTAATATACAATAAAATGGTATCGTGTACTATAGGGCTTTCTCCAAGCAGAGAAAAGACAGATAAGAAGAAAATTAGAGGAAAAACATATCACAGGTAGGTATGAGTACTGAACAGATCCGAATTCGAAATTTTTGTAAGTCTGTCTTGGTAATCCGATATGTTTTTATATGTGTATATTATCGCCTGAAGAAAAATTGTTTATTTGATATTGAATTGACCTTATTTGAATAGGTCTCCTAGAGACCCAACCAGTCGTAGTTTTTGGGTGAAATTGGTGAACAGAAAAAACTGGCAACTTAATTCAACTCTGAACTTTCCACTTTCCACCATTTGGTCTCCGACTTAGCCCCGCCCAGTGGTACTATTTTTACTTACTCAATTGTATGTCATAGCTCTCTTTTCTATTATATCTCGATGTACAGCGCAAAACTTTCGAAATTACTGATATTGGGATACGTAGCATAATTGCTGAGCCCATTGGTGTTGGAAGGAAAAAAAACAGACACAACACTTCACATCATTCGAGTAAAACATGTGTAGCAGTATGTAAAGTTGCTTCCTAGTTCAAATCAGGATATTTTTGAACCGATGATTCTTCAGAATTATATTTTGGAGAAATCGATTTATTAAATGATCGATAAAGAATGTTTCGAAGGAAACTTCAAACTCTCTAGGTGAAATACGAAATGCATTTGAGTCCCTATTTAGTGATCGAAATATCGTCAAGTTTTATTAAATTTGTTTCATTTCAGGTGTACATAATATAGAACAAATTTTGAACATCGTTTATATCTATCGAATTCCAGATTCCTATAAAGACATTTGAAGTTACTAATTTGGATGTTTCTGATTATGGAAATTACCCCAGTAGTGTTTAAATGTACAGACGAAAATAAAATTGAAATCATACTATCAAAACTTATGTTAGTAGGTAGTTATCCATTTAGCTATTACTGACATAATTTTAACCAATCTCCATTCTCTAGAAAGAGTTCACAAAAATATTCTTAATATTTGAGACATACATTCAATAATTTGAAATACAATTGTTGATTCTCAATTTACACCTCTGAAGTTACTGGTAATAAGTCTGTATATTGTCACCTACAAGAAAACCGAGGTGAAGCAAAATATTGAAGTTTAATGTTCAAAATTCTTATCTTTTCTCACATTTTGTAATCATTTCAGTGACATTTTTGCCAGAATTGTTCAGTGTTTGTATCCTCATATATATCCAGAACAAATTTCTATCGTATAGTTTCAGCATTTTTTTTTAATATTTCTGTTCAAATAGGGATGTTGACTCATGTTGCGAATTCATATAAATTGAGGTTTTCCTTATAGAAGGAAATTTTTGAAATCCTAAAAAACCATTTTAGTGATCTTTATTTTCTCGTTGAATTAAATAGAGCTGATTTAAATTATGTTATTTATAATCAACTATCACGTGTGTTAGAAGAAAAGAATATTCAGTGATATATATATTTTCTATGGTTGACACTGTTGACAATTGACATAATAACAAGATGAAGGTTCAGTAATGTAATGACGTAGCGTTGTAATAAGTCTTCAGTTTGTTAAATAAATAACTTAAAATATTACTTTGCTTCCACAAAACATAAACCCTAACAGGTTATGGCCCAGTCATACACGGCAAGTAGAAGTAATTGAGGAAGTTGTTCTTGTTCAAAAATAAAATCTTTGTGCTAACACGCGGAGACAAAATGGCTGGTTCTCAATACATGTCTGTTGAGAAACTAATAGGAAGGAACAACTACATACAGTGAGTGGAAATTTGCTATGAAAGCTCTTCTAGAATTAGATGATCTGTGGGATGTAGTCAGTGGTACAGAAACTGACGAAAAGAAGGACAAAAAGGCTCTGTTCAAAATAATACTTTCTGTCGACAAAAAAATTAATCCCACATCAAATCTGCCACGAAATCGAAGGAAGCTTGGACCAACCTCGAAAAAGCTTTCGAGGACTAGGGACTGACAAGAAGAGTAGGACTCCTGAGGTCACCCCGGTGATGTTAGCTCCCGGCCAACCAGCTCCAAGCGCGCCTATTCCACCACGGTCGATGAGGTCGCCCGGCGTCAGCTGATTTATTTTACGGTTAATTCTGAGGAATGCTACATCGGAAGTGATCAAATTCATACCGCAAGCAAAGAATTGAACAATTCAAATATATTTAAACTTCCTTTTATTCAATTTCTATCACATTAGGGGAAAATCGTTATCTACTCGTACGAAACAATTTATTGAAGTTTCATTAGTTTGAGATATCCGGCCAAGAATTCTGATGAATGGAATGGACTAGGCTTCATTCAACGTACTTTGGAGTAAATTTTCAATCATTTCTACCCCAGCTCCAAAGATCGAACTTGGGGTTTTCAAGTTTTACGGTTAGCACGATCGAATAATATTTTTTTTTTGTATTTCGAATGTCCGGCCAAAAAGTCCGGTGGATGATATAGTTAGGACATTATATAAACTATTTCCAGAAAAAATGTTGTTCGTTTCTGAGAACCCCATACCCCCAGCTCCAAGGATAAAAGCCGACACTCTCTCGTCTCGAACTAGATATGACAACATTTCATTTTTTTGTGCTTGTTTCGGGAACCCGGCCAAAAATTCCGTTAAATGGTTTTCATCGTAAATGATATGAGTTATATTGGAGAAAAATTTCGTTAGATTCTGAGAACCCTGCAACCCTATATGTGAGGATCGTTCTCAACACTGTTTAGTTTCGCTGTTGACTCGGTGGCAAAAATCCATTTTTTCTTCTATTTGGGATGTCCGGCCAAAAATTCTGAAGAGTTTATTCGATAGAGCATTAGACAAATTACGTCTGACATAATTTTCATTCGATTCCTTGCACCACACACCCCCAGCTCCAAGGATCGAACTTGGGGTTTTCAAGTTTTACTGTTAACAATATGGGATAAATGAGTAGAATGAATTGATTTCAGTTTTGAAAGGAGCAAAACAGGGGCAAAACGCAGATACCTCACTTGCTAGGGCGGGACAAGAAAATTTTTTTTTTCAAAAATCTTTCAATGTTTGTGGTTTAACGTCACACCAGCAGGGCACTTTGAACTGTCTATATCTCGGTAACGAAAGATCGGAAAACTGATTTCAGTTTTGGCAAGAGGAAAACGGGAGAAAAACGAAGATACATCACTTGCTAGGGCGAATTTCACCTTGGGAGCTGAAGGTGCACTGTGTTATCGAATTAAACAGTAAAACTTGAAACCCCAAGTTCGATCCTTGGAGCTGGGGGTGTGTGGTGCAAGAAATCGAATGAAAATTATGTTAGACGTAATTTGTATAATGTTCTATCGGATTCAGTTTTCAGAATTTTTGGCCGGACATCCCAAATAGAAGAAAAAAATGATTTTTGCCATCGAGTCATCAGCGAAACTAAACAGTGTTGAAACGATCCTCACATCTAGGGTTGCAGGGTTCTCAGAATCTAACGAATTTTTTCTCCAATATAACTCATATCATACACGATGAGAACCATTTAACACAATTTTTGGCCGGGTTCCCGAAACAAGCACAAAAAAAAGAAATGTTGTCATATCTAGTTCGAGACGAGAGAGCGTCGGCTTTTATCCTTGGAACTGGGGGTATGGGGTTCTCAGAAACGAACGAAGCTTATTTTCGTGATAGGTCATATAATGTCCTAACGATATCATCAACTAGACTTTTTGGCCGGACATTCGAAATACAAAAAAAATATTATTTGATCGTGTTAACAGTAAAACTTGAAAACCCCAAGTTCGATCCTTGGAGCTGGGGGTGTGTGGTGTGCAAGGAATCGAATGAAAATTATGTCAGACGTAATTTGTATAATGCTCTATCGAATCCTTTTTTCAGAATTTTTGGCCGGACATCCCAAATAGAAGAAAAAATGGATTTTTGCCATCGAGTCAACAGTGAAACTGAACAGTGTTGAGAACGATCCTCACATATAGGGTTGCAGGGTTCTCAGAATCTAACAAAATTTTTCTCCAATATAACTCATATCATATACGATGAAAACCATTTAACGGAATTTTTGGCCGGGTTCCCGAAACAAGCACAAAAAAAAGAAATGTTGTCATATCCAGTTCGAGACGAGAGAGTGTTGTCTTTTATCCTTGGAGCTAGGGGTATGGGGTTCTCAGAAACGAACAACATTTTGTCTGTAAATAGTTTATATAATGTCCTAACTATATCATCCACCGGACTTTTTGGCCGGACATTCGAAATACAAAAAAAAATTTATCCCATATTGTTAACAGTAAAACTTGAACATCTCATGTTCGATCCTTGGAGCTGGGGGTGTGTGGTGCAAGGAATCGAATGAAAATTATGTCAGACGTAATTTGTATAATGCTCTATCGAATCCACTTTTCAGAATTTTTGGCCGGACATCCCAAATAGAAAAAAATGGATTTTTGCCATCGAGTCAACAGCGAAACTAAACAGTGTTGAAACGATCCTCACATCTAGGGTTGCAGGGTTCTCAGAATCTAACGAATTTTTTCTCCAATATTCTCATATCATACACGATGAAAACCATTTAACACAATTTTGGCCGGGTTTCCGAAACAAGCACAAAAAAAAGAAATGTTGTCATATCTAGTTCGAGACGAGAGAGCGTCGGCTTTTATCCTTGGAGCTGGGGGTATGGGGTTCTCAGAAACGAACGAAACTTTTTTTGTGATAGCTTATATAATGTCCTAACGATATCATCTACTAGACTTTTTGGCCGGACATTCGAAATACAAAAAAAATATTATTCGATCGTGTTAACAGTAAAACTTGAAAACCCCAAGTTCGATCCTTGCAGCTGGGGTTGTGTGGAGCAAGGAATCGATTGAAAATTATGTCAGACGTAATTTGTATAATGCTCTATCGAATCCACTTTTCAGAATTCTTGGCCGGACATCCCAAATAGAAGAAAAAATGGATTTTTGCCATCGAGTCAACAGCGCAACTAAACAGTGTTGAGAACGATCCTCACATATAGGGTTGCAGGATTCTCAGAATCTAACGAAATTTTTCTCCAATATAACTCATATCATATACGATGAAAACCATTTAACGGAATTTTTGGCCGGGTTCCCGAAACAAGCACAAAAAAAAGAAATGTTGTCATATCTAGTTCGAGACGAGAGAGTGTGTTTTATCCTTGGAGCTGGGGGTATGGGTTTTCAGAAACGAACAACATTTTTTCTGGAAATAGTTTATATAATGTCCTAACTATATCATCCACCGACTTTTTGGCCGGACATTCGAAATACAAAAAAAAATATTATTCGATCGTGCTAACCGTAAAACTTGAAAACCCCAAGTTCGATCTTTGGAGCTGGGGTAGAAATGATTGAAAATTTACTCCAAAGTACGTTGAATGAAGCCTAGTCCATTCCATTCATCAGAATTCTTGGCCGGATATCTCAAACTAATGAAACTTCAATAAATTGTTTCGTACGAGTAAATACCGATTTTTCCCCTAATGTGATAGAAATTGAATAAAAGGAAGTTTAAATATATTTGAATTGTTCAATTCTTTGCTTGCGGTATGAATTTGATCACTTCCGATGTAGCATTCCTCAGAATTAACCGTAAAACAAATCAGCTGACGCCGGGCGACCTCATCGACCGTGATGGAATAGGCGCGCTTGGAGCTGGTTGGCCGGGAGCTAACATCACCGGGGTCCTGAGGTCACTCA
This sequence comes from Propylea japonica, assembly GCA_013421045.1. Classification (NCBI taxonomy): domain Eukaryota; kingdom Metazoa; phylum Arthropoda; class Insecta; order Coleoptera; family Coccinellidae; genus Propylea; species Propylea japonica. Next base: position 3,139,890 of record CM024244.1, read on the forward strand.
TCAACACAAAATTGGAAGACTGCAAATCAACAGAAGAATATTGTGTTAGAATAATATCAACTGCTCACAAACTGAATGAGATTAATTTCAAAGTGGAAAATGAATGGGTTGGAACTTTACTTTTGGCAGGTCTACCCGAAGAATATCGTCCGATGATAATGGGACTAGAAAGCAGTGGTACATAAATAAGTGGAGATTGCATCAAGGTAAAGCTATTGCAAGATGTAAAAACTCAACAAGATCCAAAGTCAGTGGATAGTAATCTGGCAATGTTCACTAAAGGTAATTTAACTAAAAGTAATCCAAAGAAAAACGTTAAATGTTACAATTGTGGAAAGATGGGTCATTTTAAGATAGAGTGCCGTTCAAAGTAAAAGGTGGATAAGAAAACAAGCAAAAATGATTCCACAGCGTATGCAGCATTTCCAACGTCTGAAAACGTCAATACAGATGTGTGGTATTTGGACTCTTGTGCATCAACACATATCACAGGAAACAGAAAATGGCTAAATGAAGCAACAAACATTTAAAGCCAAGGTTAAAACTGCTAATATTAATGATATGATTATCGAAGAAAAAGGAACTGCTTCAATTCAAGTGGATAAGGGGCGTAAATCCTGTCTCTCGATCCGGCTCGAAGGACCATGTATCTTCAGAGGGTATCTTTGTAGGATCTCGTCCGGAAGGCTTGTATTAGGTCGCTGGTTCAAATCCGGCTCGAAGGACCATGTATCTTTGGAGGGTGTCCTCTAAAGATATGTTTCTACTTTCTTCAACGGTTCGTAACTCCGGTAAAGTTGCAGTGAGATTATGGAGAGTAGGGGGTTGTAAATCCCCTACAAACCAAGTGAAATTCGCGATGGAGTTTGAATAATTTATTTACGTCAAAACTTGAACAATAAATGTTGTTAAGAATTAAATGATTACAGTTAATATATTATTTGTGACGACACACAGTTTTCGTCATGGGCCGCCTTCCGGAGTTGCTGGAATCTGCAAAATTCGCATATTATTTGGCCAAGATATGGTTTATTGAATGCATGAGGTCGATAACTGCTTCCTGGTAATTTTCCATGGAATTTGAATTCTTGATTTTCAAATGCGATTTCTTCTGGATATTCCTTAATGTTTAATTCACATTAAACACACAGTCAGTATGGCACGACAACCGATGGACCGTCGTGACAAAAATCAAGCATCGCCAGATATTTGTACCGACAATACGTACCGACGCGACGGTTTTTCGCCACACACATCGGTTTTTGGCCCTTTTTCCGGGACTTTTCTTATCGCCGCGATATGAACGGATGAAAAAAAACGATGTCTATGGCCGACTAAAGAGGTTTGCTTCACTTCATGCTCTCCTGAAATAGACTGTAGACGTTGAATTTGATTAAATACTATTTATTTCTACTGAATATCAAATTCAAAGTCTAGACCTTACGCGCTATCCACTAATTTGATTTGCAGAGCAGAAACAGGTTGAAATTATTTGTACGAGGTTTGATATCTATGGTGAAATCGAGAGTCATTCATATGAAAAACATACGCGCGCTACACTGTATCCACTATACATACTATCTAGCCAAATATGACTGTATTATTTAGATTGAGAATACTAAATTGGGCTGAATTATACTTACAGGTTTGGATATTCACTTTCGAAACATACGCGAATCAATGCATTAGACAGTCTTTTGCTGCGCAGTTGGACAGTGGTATACTGGACATTGACATGCTATGTTTCGTTTCACTCGATGGATTGTCCAACGAACAAATAATATGGTTTTTTCTCACAAATCGACTAAAATGGGTAGTCCGGCGCATTCAGTAAATGAGTCAGGCTGCGCGTGTTAGTCGATTCGATTACTGCAGGTTTCCTACCATACTACCTATACAATATTCTAGTCGCCTCGTTTATTTAGAGATTTAACGAATCCCATGAACCTTTCTATTATAGACGGTCAGCACGACAAAATTATTGTCTCCCTGATGCATTGAATTCTGTTTCTGATGTGAATTTCCAAACCAGTATTTTAATTAGTTGTCAGAGTTGACCTTCTTCATCTTCAATAACTGCTTTTAAATGTATCTCCCTATTTAGATGATCTTCATAGAAGCTGAACTGTTGCTTTCCGTAATTTGATCATAATTTCACAGGAAACTAGAGAAGAATCGAGAATACAATAAAGTCGCATTTGGATAGTGGATGGACCCCAAGGTTCTTCATCATACCCATTCATATTAGCTAGGTTTTGCGAAATTTCCTTTTATTATGTTGTTGCAATGACTTATTCACTTAATACTGATACCAAAAATGTAATCATTACCTGTATTCGTTTCACCTTGATATACAGGGTGTTTCATCATAAACTGGACAAACATATATTTTCATGTAAAGGACATCGGGAGAATCATTTTTTGCCTTATACAATATATCCCGTTTTCGAAGCATAAGCGAGATACAGGGTGTCAAACGTCATTTTTGAGCAAGATTCTTATGAGTGTGGTCAGTTATGTATAACACTTGGTGTAACATTTTTGGTCAAATCCAAGTGTTTTTGGGTCCTCTATTCAGAAAATTGACGAACTCCGAAAAAAAATCACAAAATGGCGGAAGACCTGGGTGTCAATTCTCGGGATCACTCGCTCACGAACGTATACGTTCGTGATTGAATAATATCGAATAAATAGTTCGAAACAATTAATTCCTGAGCATGTCTTCAACTTATCGTTCGGACGAAAGTGTACATTCTTTTGAACGGATAAAATCCATACAATTTCAAGAATCTACTCTCAAAATGTCACTAACGTAATCGTTTTTTCGTTCGAACGAGTGATTCCGAGATTGACACCCCGGGAATGTTCCATTTTTTTTGCGGTTGTCATATTGACTTTTGTTTTTCTGAATGAAAACAATTTTCTAAGAATTTCTGTGAAAAAATTTTTTCAAAAATCGAACAAATTTTTTTACATGTCTACAGCGATGAAAAAATTTCACTCGAAATGGATGAAATTTTTGTACAATTGTACTTCTTGAATTATCATCACGAATATGAAAACAGAATTGTAAAAATCGAACGGTTTCGTTGCTACAGTCATTCAAATGTTTCGTTCAGACCTCTGAAATAATGAAAAAAAAATTGTTTTGGGTTCAAGAATCAAATATTGAATTATTTGGCATGTCCAAACATTCTAGATGAATTTATACAAAAAAAATCAGTGAAACTTAGTTGGGACTCGAACCGACGTAGGTATTAAATAGGGAAATGGCACTGTTCTAAAGATATTGATATTCGTTGCCAGGCAACGGTAGTTCGTATTTCATAGAGTTGGACTGGTATTTGAATTTCAGTGAATATTATTTAGCCAGTAGTCAATGAACTACGACCTACCGTACCGTTACCTGGCAACGAATATCAATAATAATAATAATAATAATAATAATAAATTTTATTCAGGTTACATAGTAACAATGTCAAAGAAAAAAAAGATTTCAAATAATAATATTGAACTCCATCAAGGAGTATGGCGGATGTTCAACTAGGTTTGCTGTAGCTCTTTCTTCAAAGACTTCTCATTAAGTTTTCTCCATTCAACTGGGAGCCTATTGTATAGCCTGATACCAAGATTCTTTCTTTCAGTTATTTGTAGTCTATGGCCTGTTATGTTCAGATCATTTTTACATCTTGTGTTGTATGTGTGGCAGTCTGATCTTTTCACATATTGTCCTATGTTCCTCGCGACATCCACGATGACTCTAATTATAAATTCAGCCATGACTGTAAGAATTCTGTATCTGACAAAGAGTGGTTTACAGTGGGTTCTTGGATGTACACCTTCAATGGCTCTGACAGCTTCCTTCTGGGTAATAAGGATTTCACACAGATGACTTGAATAGCCCCATATTTCAAACCATAAGTCATTCTGGAGTGGAATAGCGCATAGTATGTTCTGGAGTGCTGACTGATGGTGTATAATTTGCCTCACACGTCTAACAGCATATATAGCAGGTTGGAGTTTAAGTTTTAAGTTGGTGATGTGTGTTTTCTATGTTAGGTGGGCGTCAAATTGCACGCCCAAGAATGCTTTGTCATCTGTACGGATATCAGTTGAAGATGAGAAAATGACATTTTTGGTTTTACCCTTATTAGAGATAATTGTTGGCGCTAAACCATTCAAATGCTTCTGCGCTCACCTGCTCAGATTTCTCCTCTAAGACACTCCTATCTCGCTCCCTAAATGCCAATGTCGCATCATCTGCATATAACACTGTGTGGCAGCTAACATTCTTAGGAAGGTCGTTGATGTAGATGATAAACAAGAGGGGACCTAGTATCGATCTTGTGGAATGCCATGTTCTATAGTTGTAACTGGGCGATTATCCTGGTTGTGGGATGTCATCTGCTTACGGTTCTGCAGGTATGATCTGAATAAAGATAGGGCCACTCCTCTGACACCATAATGCTCAAGCTTGTCCAAGAATATCCCATGATCCATGCAGTCGAATGCCTTAGTCAAATCACAAAATTGGGCCATGGTTTCCTGTCGCATTTCAAATCCTTCTAAGATGAAGGAGTATAAATCTTTCACAGCATCAATTGTGGATCTATTATTTCTAAACCCAAATTGTGAGTTCAGCAGATAGTTGTGTTTGTCTAGGAATGCGATAAGTTGTTCAGCCATCACCATCTCTAGAATTTTGGAAAAAACTGGGAGAATAGATATTGGGCGGTAGTTGTTACCCAGCGATGGATCTCCTTTTTTTAATATTGGACACACTCTAGCCAGTTTCATCTTGTCAGGGACTACTCCGCTCTGAAGGCATTCATTTATTATATGAGTTAGTGGAGCCAGTATCTTTTCAGACACAGATTTTATGAGATGTGGAGTAATTCCATATATATCCATTGACTGTTTAGCAGCCATTCTTTGTATGTACCTATGAGTGTCATCTTCTGTAATTGGTCTAAAAAATAAAGAATGGGGATGTGTAATTTTCACACTTTGCAAATACGAGTGAGCCTTATCTGCTGTGTTGCCAATTGTCTGGATATTTCTGCTCCAATATTCGTAAAGTATTCATTAAAGGTGTTGGCTGATGGTGATTCCTGAATTGATTTTTGGTTTTTTTACTCCTGTTTCTTCCTTGATGATTTGCCAAGTAATTTTCTGTTTATTTCTGGCTGTAGCAATCTTATTTTGATTATTGATCTTTCTATTATTTTGGGCAGCATTCAGATATAGCATTTTATATTTCTTATACAGTTCCAATGTATGATGGTCTCTATTCTGTATTCTGTGTCCGGGGAATAACTGTACATACTCATACCAGAGATAGAGTTGGACTAGCTGATTACAAATTGACTATAAAAAATTAATTTCTGGATTTCCCTAGAAAACTACAGGGTGTTTTTCGAACTTCATGGAAATACTTACATCATCATAAAATCCAAACTGATTGACGGATATAATTGAAACTTGGGAGATTATTGGCACATGCTGAGGTCGAGTCAGAAAGATATCAATGATTTCATCATTCCAGGGCCGGACTCATTAATCTTCATTTAAAGTGTTCAGGGTTAAAAAAACACTTTGTATTTCGAATCACAAATAATCGATTCGTTTTTCAGAAAGAAGCTAAATTATGCTCCAATTTGTGATATCGCTTAAAGTTGTCACATCAATAGTTATTTTCTTTATGAATTTTTGAATTTGGATAAAGTTCGAAAAATTGAATTTATTTACCAGAACAGGACTTAGCCATCTTGTAGAGGTCGAAAAAAGATTATAAATTCTCTTTAAAAAGTCGCTGAAGGTGAGAAAGATTATAAAAATTTGTTGATATACTGGGTGGCCACCCCAGACGCGGATTAAATTGCGATGGAGTAAATGAAGGTATTTTTCGAAAAAAAAAAATTGGTGATTTGTATAGGGTATACATAAGTATATTTCAAAATAATTCGTATGTATACCGGGTGTTCGACAACAAAGATATAGACCAAAGTGACTTTTCTTCCAATGAACACCCGGTATAAATACGAAATATTTTGAAATATGCTTATGTATTCCTCATTCAAATCACCAATTTTTTTTTTCGAAATATACCTTCATTTACCCCATCGCAATGAGATCCGCTTCTGGGGTGGCCACCCAGTATATCAACGAATTATTATAATCTTTCTCACCTTAAGTGACTTTTTAAAGAAAATTTATAATTTTTTTTGACCTCTACAAGATGGCTGAGTCCTGTTCAGGTAAATAAATTCAATTTTTCGAACTTTATCCAAATTCAAATATTCATAAAAAAATAATTGTTGATGTGACAACTTTAAGCGATATCACAAATTGAAGCATAATTAAACTTCTTTCTGAAAAACGAATCGACTATTTTTAATTCGAAATACAAAGTGTTTTTTCAACCCTGAACACTTTAAATGAAGATTAATGAGTCGACCTTAGCATGTGCCAATAATCTCCCAAGTTTCAATAACATCCGTCAATCAGTTTGGATTTTATGATGATGTAAGTATTTCCATGAAGTTCGAAAATCACCCTGTAGATTTCTAGGGAAATCCAGAAATTAATTTTTTATAGTAAATTCGTAATCAGCTAGTCCAACTCTATCTCTGGTATGAGTATGTACAGTTATTCCCCGGACACCCTGTATAATTCATTTGCATTTCTCAAAAAGTTGGCGGATTTTCCGAAACTGCTGAAACTGAAAAATCAGAAAATGAAATTAAATAAAACTCTAATGATAATTCAAAAGCAGAATCGTATTTGTTAAAAATCACATGAAAGATCAATCCGTTTTTGGGAGCTCGTTCTAATTTAACGAGTGCTATACAGGGTGTCCGGCGAATAACTGTACATACTCTTACCAGAGATAAAGTTGCATTAGCTGACTACTGATTGACTATAAAAATTAATTTCTGGATTTCCCTAGAAAACTACAGGGTTTTTTCAAACTTCATGGAAATACTTAGACCATCATAAAATCCAAACTTATTGACGGATATTATTGAAACTTGGGGGTTATTGGCACATGCTAAGGTCGAGTCAGAAATACATCAAATATTTCCTTATTCCAGGGCCGGACTCATTAATCTTCATTTAAAGTGTTCAGGGTAAAAAAAACACTTTGTATTTCGAATTACGAATAATTGATCCACTTTTTAGAAAGAAGCTAATTATGCTTCAATTTGTGGTATCGCTTAAAGTTGTCACATCAACAATTATTTTTTTATGCATTTTTGAATTTGAAAAAAGTTCGAAAAATTGAATCTATTCACCTGAACAGGACTGAGTCACCTCGTGAAGGTCGAAAATAAATAATAAATTTTCTTCAAAAAGTCACTGAAAGTGGAAAAGACTATAATAATTTGTTGATATACTTAGTGGCCACCCTAGACGCGGATCTCATTGCGATGAAGTGAATGAAGGTATATTGCGAAAAAAAATTATAATCGACATGTATAAGGTATATGTACATAAACTTATTTAAAATTATTCATATGTATACCGGGTGTTCATTGGAAGAAGTATCACTTTGATCTATATCTTTGTTGTCGAACACCCGGTATACATACGAATAATTTTGAAATATGCTTATGTATACCCTATACATGTCGCCAATAATTTTTTTTCGCAATATATCGTTATTCACTTCATCGCATTGAGATCCGCGTCTAGGGTTGCCACCAGTATATCAACAAATTATTATAGTCTTTCTCACTTTCAGTGACTTTTCAAAGAAAATTTATTATTTATTTTCGACCTCCACAAGGTGACTAGGTCCTGTTCCGGTGAATAAATTCAATTTCTCGAACTTTTTCCAAATTCAAAAATTCATAAAAAAACAATTGTTGATGTGACAACTTTAGGAGATACCATAAATTGAAGCATAATTTAGCTTCTTTCTAAAAAGTGAATCAATTATTCGTAAGTCGAAATACAAAGTGTTTCTTTTACCCTGAACACTTTAAATGAAGATTAATGAGTCCGGTCCTGGAATAATGAAATAATCGATGTATTTCTGATTCGACCTTAGCATGTGCCAATATCCACCCAAGTTTCAATAATATCCGTCGATAAGTTCGGATCTTATGATGGTCTAAGTATTTCCATGAAGTTGGAAAAACACCCTGTAGTTTTCTAGGGAAGCCCAGAAATTAATTTTTTATAGTCAATCAGTAGTCAGCTAGTGCAACTCTATCTCTGGTAAGAGTATGTACAGTTATTCCCCGGACACCCTGTATATACCTCTCTGATGAAATCTAATGTTTCTTTAATTTGCCTCAGCTCAGGAGAAGGTTTCTGGTATTGGACTGTTGATTTCTTTTGTAGTGGAATACATTTATTGAAATGAAGGCAAAATATATTAAGGAAATTATCAAATTTTCTATTGACATCAGGTATATTGTATATCATGTTCCAGTTCTCATCTCCCAAACTCTCTCTAAGGTACATGATGTTTTTTCAGAAAATTTTCTGATTGTGTTCCTAGGTTTATGATAAGGTGGTTTTGTATGTATATGTATAATCTGTGCTAAATGATCGGATATGTTAGCATTAAATGTCATTGAGTCATATTCTTCCAAATTAGTGAAAATATTATCTATGCAGGTTTGCTTTCCATTATAATGTTCTCTTTTGAATGTGAAGATTGTTCTTTCTAAGCCATAACTCTTAAACATATTTAGAACGTTAAGTACCAATCCATCCTGTGAGCTGAAATCAATGTTGAAGTCTCCCAGTATTGTGATATCCACTTTACTATCAAATGTAGAGCCTATATATTCAATAATGTCAAACCAGAAATGACAAGGTTCTTTTGGCATTTTCGGTGTGTAATACACCATCACAATGAGATTAAGGTCAGGTAGGTATATTGCGTTGATTTCATGGCACATTTCAGTTGACATGTTGTTAATTACATCCAATTGTATGAATTTTATATTATTTTGTATGTAGATGCATACTCCTCCATGCTGATGTTGGGTTCTAGTGAAACATGTTGCTAGACTGTAGTTCCTTATAAGATAAAGGTTTTTATCATTGTTGTTGAGCCAATGTTCACTTATACAAATAATATTCAAATTGAGTTCATAACAAAGTTCTTCTAGTACTTCTATTTTGTTAGAGATTCCTTGTATATTCAAGTGCATTATTTTGAAAAGATTTGGTTTTGTGGATGTAAAGGATTCTGTATACTAGGGTGATTGTTGACTGAGTTCTTGATTTGGTTTCTCATCTAGCAGATGATATCCCAACCTAAAGTTGAACCTTGAAAATGCAACTTCTGCTGGCCAAAAGTTGGTATCATAAACTTTATCTTTGTAATCCGGTTCTATTCCTACCAGAAAGCATTTGTTATCTCTTCGAGTATTTTTAGTCGGTAATATTTTAACACTAACTGTGGCTGTTTTAGAATTCAGATTTTCATTAATGTATTCTTTTATTGCTTCAGTTTGGACATTATCTTTGATTCTTCCTAGAAAGAGCCATAGTTTTTGTCTTCAGGATTTTTAGGTTTCCTTCCACTTTCGAAGTCATGCTTGTCATTAGGTTTGCTTCCAGTTCCTAGTTGTGGTTTTAGTTTCTTTTTCAGTCTTGATACCAGACGAAATTCGCCTTGTTCACCTTTAAGTTCTTCGTTCTTCATTTCTGTTTCAACTATTTTTATTTCGTTTATATTTCCCTCATTATGTGTAGGGGGATTACCTGTGTTTACAGTCATTTTGTTTATTTGTCGTTGGTATTTGACATTAGTATTCATCTGTGGTTGTGACGGTGGGTAGTTCAGATGACGCTTGACAGATACATTAGTTCTACTCCCTTCATTATTTGTTTGTTTATTTTTGTGACAACTGTCATAACTAATATCCTTAGAACAGTGCCATTTCCCTATTTAATACCTACGTCGGTTCGAGTCCCAATTAAGTTTCACTAATTTTTTTTGTATAAATTCATCTAGAATGTTTGGACATGCCAATAATTTAATTATTTTGATTCTAGAACCCAAAACAATTTTTTTTTCATTATTTCAGAGGTCTGAACGAAACATTTGAATGACTGTAGCAACGAAACCGTTCGATATTTTACAATTCTGTTTTCATATTCGTGATTGATAATTGAAGAAGTACAATTGTACAAATTTCATCCATTTCGAGTGAAATTTTTTCATCGCTGTAGACATGTAAAAAAAATTGTGTTCGATTTTTGAAAACATTTTTTCACAGAAATTCTTAGAAAATTGTGTTCATTCAGAAAACAAAAGTCAATTTGACAACCGCAAAAAAAATTTGGAACAGTGCAGGTCTTCCGCCATTTTGTAAATTTTTTTCGGAGTTCGTCAACTTTTCTGAATAGAGGACCCAAAAAATACTTGATTTGACCAAAAATCGGTACACCAAGTGTTATACATAACTGACCACACTCATAAGAATCTTGCTCAATCTGGCTTATGCTTTGAAAACGGGATATAATATTGTATAAGGCAAAAATGATTCTCCCGATGTCCTCTACATGAAAATATATGTTTGTCCAGTTTATGATGAAACACCCTGTATATTAATAATCTGATAATAATGCGGGTAGAAAGAATATCAGAAATTAAGATATTGAAATCATCATTCATAAATATTTAAGGGCAACAAATGGATACATTTGACCTTAATAATAGAAAAGATTCTTACTTTTGATTCCACATTCGCCTGTCCAAATGATTGGGTGGCCGACTCTGGCAACCTGAAAATATATGAAATTAAAATAAAATCATGAACGAGGAATTTGAGGAATATTTAATCAATTGAAACTCTTTTCAGGTTAACTCAGTTTCTGAAAGCAGATTTCTCTTAAGGAATACGAAGAGCTAAGGTTTTGCTCAGACTCGTGAAAATTTGGTAAATGAAATTATTCCCAGTCGATTGATGGACTCACTGATTCACATTTAGAGATGAAAAATTCAAGAAAAAGCCTGAGCAGGAGCTTATTACCTACAATTTCGTATGGGACTTGGGATTGATACCAAATATATAAATGCAGAATCTCATCAGAATTAGACTTACATGTTTGAAATTATTCAGAAATTATAATATGTAAACAATAAATAACTAAAAAGAATTAAATTGTATGGTTCCAATACTTCCAATGTAGCGATCCTCTTGAAATTTTCATGAATATTCAGACAAAGTTATCGGTCGAACGGACGGCCGGTCCCACAGAGAGCATTGAATTTGAATACGGATTCGTCATCAGGGTGTCGAACCCTATCGTTTTCGGCTCAAAATTCGAAAATTACAGAAGGAGCGCTCAAAAAATCCTTCGATGGCTGGTAAATACTTCCGCAGAAGATTTATCACGAATGTGTTCATGCAGTTTTCAAAATATTTGAATATTAAAATTCTATGTATTGAATATGGATGTTGATGATCGATACCTTTAGTTATTTTTACTTCCTTTTATCAAAGTTAACAATAATTGTAACAATTCTATTGTCTGAAGTTTTAAATATATCTTGTTAAATTTTAGATTGAGTAGGATCGTCTTTTCAATATTAATCATTTCAAGCTCTTCATCAATAGTATTTCATGCCGATGTTTTAACATATAAACAACTTTAATTAAACAGTGGTTTAACACGTAACATCGCTTATTATTTACAACCATAATTTTACAACATTATAATGTGAAAATGAGACAATGTATACGAAACAACTACTAGGAGGTTTCATGGAGTTGTAAAGGTAGTATATCATCACTTCAAGCGAAGAATCTACTATCCGTTTCCCCGGGTATACATAAAATAAAAATTTATATGACATTGTTATAAGGTTGAAAGAAATCTGCAAACTAAATATAATTCCAAATATACAGGTACGACAAAAAGGTTACTGAAAAATATGTGTTTCTTACAAATGGGAAAGTTTGTATTTCTTTTCAAATTTTATCACGGCGTTGCCACATAATTCGTATATTAGGTATATTTTCGGTATTGTAAGGGGTTCATTAACATTCTTACAGCAACTGCTGTTTTCAATCAAGAATCTAAATGAACGAAATTTCTACAATAGTTTGCTAAGGTTGTAACGACCCTTTGTGCTCACCAATGAACTTTAATAGAAAACTTCGGTTGCTCGAGCGCCAGTTGCGATAGGTTTCACATGGTCGCAACGCCTTGTCGGATGTCGTACAATTAACCAAACCAGTTGCAGAAGAATATCTATTGTTATCTAAGATGTTAGCGATTAATCGAGGGTTCTTTCAAAACAGCAGAGGACAAGCAGTTGAGTAAAAAACACAAAGCTATGTACAATGGAATGTTCAACCAAAATAATAATGATAGGATCAAAATTACAAAAAGATATTGCTCGACTAGAACTGCATTTTCGCCTTCAATCTTATGTTTTATGCGCTGACATTAAAATGATGTATCGCATGATATTAGTTGATCGATCTCAAAGTGATTATCAACGAATTCTGTGGTGGTTTTCACCGCAAGGACTCGATTATCGCTTTTTGACCCTCACTTTTGGAACGAGTCGCGCTCCCTTTTTGGCGCTTCAAGTTCTATTAAAACTAGCTGAATATAGGGCCAATTCTGTAAACAACTGTTAAATTTTAAAGCATGGTTAAAAATTAAAGTATCTGCTAACTTCATTTTACTATTATGTATGCATCATAAGCTTTAAAATATTAACGGAAGGCGCTTAATTTTAGCCGATATATGTTAAAATTTAAACCCTACTACAGGATAAGACTTTAAAACATTTTTGATAGTGGAAACTTCAACAAATACACCCGAATCGATTTAAATTCAAGTGAATAATATATAAATGGCTTTGATATTTGATGTCTTATTAATGAATGAAGAAATTCGAAATCATAGGAACGCACTTAGAAAGTAAGTTAATTTTGGGATTATGATATACCTATTACTCACAAATCAAATCTTTTTTAGGAAACAGTATAGGAGAATTCAAAGAATTTGAGAGATAATTCAAATCCTTTCGAATTACCTGATAAAATATTCGCTAAGCTTTTTAGACTTGATAAAGAAACTTGTCAATTCATAATAGATTCAATATCTGAACGTATGCGTGATAGTCAAAGATCAACATTTGTTCCTAAACATCTCCGCATACTATGTACTTTGCATTTTCTTGGTCATTTCATATACGAAAAAGCCTTGACGTAGATGTACCCAAGCAAAAAACCGCGAAACGCGTTATTTTTGTCCACTCTCTGCCCTTTGTTTGGAAGATTGTTTCAAAAAGTTTCACCAACAAAAGATATATATTTTTGTTTTGAATAACAATTTTAGAATTATCTGTTTTTTGTTCGCTTATAAATAAATTTTCTGTTAATGTAGGCTAGCACTGATTTCTTCTCCTGTTCCTAGAAGCCATCTTTCCATATTAACGCTGATATACCTACTACGAGTTTATTCGCAGCAAGTTAATTATGGCAAATAAACATAGTACGAGATGACTCGTATTTGGCGTCCTGAAAGAGAACGCGATCTACGGGTTATCTCGTAGTTGGCAGTCAACGTGTCAAGCCTGGTTCTCAGAGCTGCGACGTGAAGCCTGCGACAGTTATTCCACCAATCAGAGGATATAAACACAACTTCCCCTGACCCCCTCCTTTTGGTTTCTGGTTGTCAAAATCTGCCGCGACACGCCTATTTTGTAGTTGAAATAAACCAACTTTACTTGTATTTCTGCGACAGCGGGGGAAAAAAAGGAGTAGTGGGGATTGCAGCTGGCTTCACGTCGAAGCTCTGAGAACCAGGCTTTAAAGGGCCCACTCACTAAGAAGGAAGCGCGAAGACTTCAAAGCGCGTGGTACGGGGTACAGTGAAAACTGTGTGTGTATGGCGTTCCGCCGTTCGAAATTTGGAATGCCTAATTATCTCCGTCGGAATCAAGATAGTTTCGATTTTTGGCGTGTGCATTGCTCATCGTACGTGGAAGAATGACCAAAAACGACCGTGTATGAACAACAAGTCTGTGCACGTTTCATATTTTTATCAATACAGTGTCGGGTTCGCTATTTATACATTCGACATTTATTCCTTAATGACAACACACGCCACTGCCATCAACATCATTTTTTTTTCGACGTCATCTCACGCTTGTCGCACATCCTTACTCAACAAGCAAAAGGGTCTGTGTGTGGGAAATATGAATGCACACGTTTACTTTACACCAAACGTGCAGATACTTAACTGCGCATTCTTCCTTCCTAGTGAGTGGGCCCCTTTAAAGGTGTTCTTTCCGGCACAATAAACTTAAATACAGTCCATCAAAGCTCTCATTGTCATCTGAGCCATTGTACCGCAACACTATATAAAAACCGTTATTAATTTAATTCAAACTATTAAGCTACATACAGTCTGGCTAGGAGTTAAAGAAATGAAAAATACCCTTCTCCACGGAAATGCAGAGACAAAATAATTTTTTTCCTATCATGGACTATGCAAGAATTACACAATCGACAAAATTACGAACTTTTACGATACGATAATCGTCTGAATCATATACAGTCTGGTTGGTAGTTGAATTCCATGGAAATTCCCGACGACTAAATAATTTTTATTATATTTCCGACAAGAAGTTAACGGAAAATGAATTTGAAACCGTTAATTCATTATTTTTTAACTTCCCATGATACAAATGAAAATTACTCAAACTGTATACAGGGCGCTCAGGAATTAGCAAACTAACGTGAACAACTTGGAATGCAGAAATTATTTCCACGGAACTGAAATGAATCATATACACGGTGATCAGCAAATCAAAGCAGAAAACGGAAATTAGTAATAAGCGGAAAATCGCTTCATTTAAAGTTTTCAGCTTCATCATTCGATAAACGTCTGAATTTTTGTATACAGAGTGTTCAATATAAATTTACCATGATGTTCCATTTGAAAAAACTAAGTATGTTTCCGTAACTTTTTGTGACCCTGTATATGTAGAATTATTTTTAATTTGTAACTTTTTGTCAACCTAATTACTATGTCATATAGGTTTTTTTCAACACGGAATAATTAAGGCGCTATTTAAGCCCCACGGCTTGATTCGTTGTGAGCACAATGTTACAGTTTTTGTTCATCACATAATGATCGGTTCAGAACTTTTCATCATTTGAAGTGATTCTGTTCCTTTGCACATCTATTGAGAATTGAAACTGATAAATCTCGAAAACATTATTTATTAACCACAATATAACCATTGTTAACACAATGATATTATTGTTCAAATCGGGTAATAAAATTGATTAAGGTCTTTTAAATTTTCTGTATTTTCCTAGGAAAATTGACATTCTAAGAAAGCCGTGATTTTTTGTATATTGACAACATTGGCGTTTCAATCTGACAGAAATAACGTGCGTTCAAAAAAAATCGCGGTCAAGTAAGCTGTGGATTCTATTTTCCCCTCATAGACTCTTAGGAAAACTAGAATCCACAGCTTACTTGACCACGAATTTTTTTGAACGCACGATATAAATAGCGCCATAAAGTTTCCATATAAGTGAAATGTGCCAAAATTCATGACGGTTGCTTTCATAAAAGTGAACAGACTATAAATACTTACTCTGCGGAATGCCTTTCGGGACGTTGTGGATTTTCTGAAATAAAAAAAAATTCTAATTGAATTCAGGACGAATCATGCAAACAAACAGATAATGAAAAACAACAAATCTTCTACACATTATAAAGACAATGCTTTGAGTTTTGATTGCGACTGTTTGGTGAAGTTACAGATCTTTTTCTCTTTCCCGTCTCGGATTGTATGCAGATTACTTTGCCTTGTACATTTGGGACCAGTGCGATAATATTCTTCCGTCCATCTCAAAATAAAGGGTGAGTTTAATGAGTACGATATTGAACATTTATGACGATGTTCAACCATATACCTATAAATCTCTATACTGCTAACTTGAAATAAAAGTTGAAGCAATCTAGTTGCCATTTCCGATGCCCCCTTCAATCATCTGCGCATGTGCAAAATTTGACAAGACGTGAAAAATGGAGGTTATAATTTTTAGTTTTTTTTCATTTCACAAGTAAAAATTTAAACTATCGAGGTTATGTTTTGGCACCTGCGCAGTGAATTCATTGGGTCATTGTTGATACCACGTGATCGCTGCTTCAATTTTCAATAGAGAAGTTGATCCATGTTAGCGGTATAGAAGTTCATAAGTAAATGTGTTCAACTTATACTATTTCAGTGTGCAATTTTCATGGGAAACGAACACGAAGTATTCAGAAGCAATTCGAGTAATGTCAAAAGTCTACTGGAACGTAGAAGCATAGAAATTTCATAATGTTCATTTGTGTCTTCTTTCACGGTAGTTGTATTTGTTGAAACAGTTTTTGTATGAACTACCTGATTGAAAATGTAATTTCACGCATGTGATGAATATTTCCAAGCATGAACTATTTTTGTCAACTTACTCTAGAAATGGCATTCGAGATGCATTGAGTAGAGATTCATATTCATCGGATAAATTCAACTTAAACCAGTAAATCATGTACTTCAGCCAAATTATTCACAAGTAAGTTATATTACACAGAAAGAAGTCTGAAAGACTTGAGGCACCCTTTGATCTTGCAGGAACCGTCTACGAATCCAACGAATTAATAAAAATCCCAACAATAAATTTGGGTCAGTTTTGTGAGCCAACTCTTATAAAATGACCTCAGCTCGTTAATCGCCAACTGATAGGAGGGCAACAGAGTTAAAAGAATTTCGAAAAAGAAGAAAAATTATTTGGGAGATGATTATGAACAAATTTTCAGAAAATTGATTACATTTTGATTTTTAGTTGCAATAATAAATAAAGGACAAATTACCTGTCTCTCTACGTGTCCACCTCGTTGCCAGACGCCGCTTCCTGGGCTGATTTGAAGGAATCGTGTCGACGAGGTTTGTTTCCTGAAATATTTTTACATTTTCAAATTTTAAGGTTTCTTTCCTGTCTAATTAAATCTTGAAATAAAATATATCTTGATGTGGTTGATGTCATGTAACAATTGAATTCACATGAAGAAACATTTTTTCCTGAATAAATGGAAGTTCAACCAATTCACTGCAACTTGGTTTGTTTACTTTTATTCCATATAATAATATATGTAATTTGAGATATTAATATTTTTCACGTTAACCTTTTTAAAAGCATTCCCTGTAAATTATGTAGCATCCGAAAATAACATGTAGTACTTGAAGTAATAAATACTGATGTGTGTAGATTTAGCAGAAAGAAGTGAGACCTGAGTACTTCGTAACAGATTGTCTATATGTAAACATTGTTTCTCCTTAGACAATAATATAAATCTCCAGGGCAGTGACTTTACACACCTGGAGATATACCGTCCTCCGTAGTACCAAAATCACAAATCAGTTCGTAAACAAAGATGTTAAAAAGATTCAATAGAGTAAAGTATTGATTTCATGAAAAGCTAAGATTAATTTCAATTTCACCAACTAGCCAATTTCTGCGGAATTTTAGCCGTAACCATAACGTAAACGGGGAGCATAAAAAGCTGTGGCTTGAAATATCTCTTTTATCTGGGTTGAGATACAGTGACTATAGACTGGGATATTATTCAGGTCAATACAGATCTGAACAGAATGATGAACACAGATATCAGGAATCAGAAAGGCTTCCAAAGATATCACGTGAAATTATTCGAGTCATTCTTGAAAAATAATTGCATCGAAATGAAACATCTTTGCTTAGGACTGCATATCTCTGCTTTTTTTGTTGTTTTTTAATTATTTGTACTACTTGTGATGAATAAATTGAATTTAATTAATGAAACGAAAAATATTCTTACATGTGTCGTTGGTGACGCCCTATTGTGGGCCGCCGCTTCCATAGGACTCGGCCTGAAAATAATATAGTCATTGAACTTCCACTAACACAAAGAGCTGCATGTGCAACTATGCAAGTCCCTTAATTCACATAAAATTCAAACATGGATTCCGTTGAATGGAATATAACTCTTATGACCCTAACATGTCATTCAAATTCAACACAGATGAAACCAAAGGTCATAAATACATTTTTGTAGAACTGACATGGTAACTAGAACTTCAATAAGTTGTTGTATGAGGTTTTCTACTACTATTGCACATGTTCTTTTATTATCTCTTATTGAGGTTGACGCTAACTTGGACGAAACAAGACGAATCGTACGTTCGCCGAGGACCGCGATGCGTCGAGCAGGCATGGGAATAAATTTTTATTACCCTTGTTGCATGCCGCCGACCCGCATGAACACATGTAGAGCCCTAAAGATGATCCACGTGTCGAACTACTTCGCTGCTCTTCGCTTCGCGCCTCCTAGGTGAGCGTCTACGCATCTACCCTTTTGTTTCAATGCTCAACACCTCAACAGAAAACGACACGTTCCTTCCGAGCGCTTCGCTTCGCGTCTCCTAAGTGAGCGACTACCCATTTAAATCAGTGCAAACCGTTCCGGCAGAAAACAACTCTTTGTCTCGTCCAAGTGAGCGTCAACAGTGAAGGTTATACTCCTGGTAAAGTTAGTCATTTCATGACAACTCAAAAATGACATATAGCGAGCTATCAAAAAAAAGTGAACTCAGTGCATTATTGAAACCTTCAATCATTTTATAATATTCAACCATGGTACAATATTGTAGATCCATATTCTAGGAAAAATTATTGAGAGAAAGAAAATGAAATTTTATTTATATTCTTATACACATGACTTGACCGTGGATTTTTTTATCAGTCGATACCTTATTACTGATCGAGTCCATTTTTGGTCTAAAATGAAAATAATACTAAATTATATGCGAATTGAACAGTTCAGGTATGATTGAAATGATAAACTATTTTCAACTTTTTTTTGTGGTCCAATATCGCACATATACTTGTAAACATAGTAGAATAGCAATAAACGCTAAATTAAGAACATAGAATAGATACTTACTGACTAGAAAGTAGCATCATCGATGGACTTTGAGGAACTAGAAGAAAGACATAAGTGTTTCAATTCACTAAAAGAAATTTAAACAGAAAATAATGGTGTTGAATCGACAAAATTGAGAGTTTATTCAACCTGTATAAATTATATTAAAGATTATGTTAAAGACTCATTATTCGCTAGTGGTTAATGGATATTATTATGGCCGAGCAAACAGATGTATCATGGAAAAATTATACAATGGTCGTGAAAAAAATTTATTTCCATAATAGCACTTACCATCATTTGACTCTGCGAAGCGGACAGTTTTTTTAATCCTTCGTACAGGTCTGACGACTGAAAAAAATATTGATGAAATGTTGTCGAATGAGAAAAGTGAGAGTTTGGCATTCAAATAATAGAGAAAAAACCTTCACGATTTTCATTGGCAGAAACAGTCAACGGATTTGAATAATTATTACTAAGTCGATTAAGTAACATAATTATTTCATGTATAGACGAAGAAAAAGTCCTATTTTTTCACAATCTTTACTAGAATATTCACCAATAGACGACTAGTTTCGAGACTTTATGTCCCATTATATAGTCAAAGATACACGCTTAAAATACTGAACGTCACAAAACTACCATATAAATTCAATTATACTACATCAAAGTATCAAGAACTATTGTTCATTTAAAAGTGCCATACAATATATTTTTTTAATTCAAACCATACAGTCTTGAAACCAATTTGTAAATTTTTATGAAGATTATGGGAAAATAGGACTTTTCGTTCCATAAATGATGATGACCCCCATTTATCATTCTTCCAATTTATTACTATATCAAACAAATGTTCAATATAGTCTTGTCAGTAAAGCAATTCTATCCACTGAAGAGATGCCATGGCGTAATATCAATGCAAATTTGGTAGCAATAAAGAGTTGTTATAACAACCTATGTTTCCTCAAATGATGAAGCAATTGGGATAAAAGAAGCTCTTTGACAAATTGGACATGATAATAGCAAATATTGGTAGCACTAGAGAAATTGTTCTGCTTGGTGACTTCAATGGAAGAACAGGAAAACAAATAGGTGACGTAGTGGTGGGACCATTTGGTGAAGAAGTAGTGAATGATAATCGTCAAAGATTAATACAACTATGTGGAGCACACAATTTAACAATAAGGAATGGGTTCTTCAAGCACGAAGATATTAATCGATTTACTTGGATACAAAATACCAGAAATTTGAGAACAATCATTGACTACGTGATTACGAAACAGCAATCAATAATTCAATGGAGAGATGTACGTGTCCTACAAGGAGCATCATGCGGAACAGATCACCACTTGCTGAGAGCTCAAGTGCTTTTTCCATTCAGAAGAGTGAAATCACGAAACACGAGATGTTACAGCTTAGATGAAATAGAGAACATAAAATATAATTTCCACAGTTTCGAAAATTAAAGTACCGTTCTGCTACCCAATATAGAACAAGCAAATTTCGAAGAAGTTTACAACAATGTCATCGAGAGTATGAAAGAAGCTACCACAGAAGCAGTAGGGATGAAGACAAGAAGAACCAGTAAGAACTATGGTGGAATGAGGACACCGAGGCATTGGTAAAATAACAAAGGACGGAAATACTGAAGATGGCTCAGCACGAAAAATGAACAGGATCATAAAGACACCAAAAGACAACTACGTAAAATGATCAAAGTGAAAAACAACAGAATGTGAGACCTTGAATGCCAAGAGGTTGACAAGTACATAGGTGGACGGAAGTGCTCGGAGGTCTGGAATTCCATAGGAATGTTCATGAATGATGACGAAGATTGAGCCCAAATCCAAGTCATTGAACCTGAGGAATGGAAGAGCTACTATGAACAATTGCTAGGTGAAACAAGACAACAATTCATTACCGAACCACCACCAAAGAAAATAAAGATCGTGGGAGAGGAAATAATGATAGAGGAAGACAGAGTAAAAAAGCCATTATGTATACGGAAGATCTATCGGCCCGGAAGGAATATATGCAGAAGTGCTAAAGTTTGGCAGTAGTAAACTTATAAAACACTTAACCTACATTATACGCCAATGTATAAATGTTCATCCGGTCCCCGATCCTTGGAAAGAAGCTCATATCACTCCCATCCATAAAAAAGGCGACAAAAGAATGTGCAGTAACTATAAGGGGATATCAGTCACCAGTCTCATGACTAGGCTAAACGGTAAAATTTTAAGAGGCCTTATTGAGGAGGAGTATGAAGAATTCGAAGGGGAAGAACTGAGTGGCTTCAGAGCCGCTCGATCTTGTACGGCCAATGTATTTTGTCTCAAACAAGTTATTGAAAAGAGAAGTGCAAGAAACATGGAAACCCATATCACTTTTGTGGATCTTCAGAAGGCATATGACACTGTTCCTTCATCTGAACTATGGCAAATCCTCAAACACTCTAATATAAACTACATAGATACTATGGAGAGACCGGACTGAGTGGCGATTAGAAATCGGAAGACGGCGGAGAACGTTTTAACCCGATATATATATAGATACATAGAGGCACTGCAGGAACTATATAAAGGATTCAAATCAAGAGTAAAATTGGAAAATTTCTAACAAAAGAGTTCGCAGTCACGAAGGGATCGAGACAAGAATGCTGCATTTCACCAACTCTTTTTAAAATTTATGTGGCAGCCTGCCTGAAAAGGTGAAAGAGAAAGATAAAGGTGATGGGGATAGAACTGAACGATAATTATATTTATACGCTACAATTCGCAGACGATCGGGCGGTTCTTGCTGGAGATCAAGAGGATATGGAGTATATGGTGCGCAAACTTGTGGAGGAGTACGTTGAATGGGGCTTAACAGTCAACTTAGAAAAGACAGAATACTTGAAGATAGGGGGTTCGCCTGGTTTTATGGATCTTGAAAACGGACATCGCATATCGGGCTGTCGGGACTATGTCTATTTGGGAGTAATATTTGACGAGAGCGGAACAGACATCAAAGAAATTGAAAATGGAATAACTTCCGCCAAAAAAATGATAGGATGTCTCAACAGTATTCTATGGAGTGAAGAAATTTCTAAGAGTAGAAAATTTCAAATTTACGAGACCATGATCAAAAGTTCACTCACATATGGTGCTGAAACCTGGAGAATTTCAGAAAGATTGAAATCAAGAATGGAGGCTGTTGAGATGGACGCCATTAAAAGATCACTCAGAATTTCAAGAAGAGACCGGATAAGAAATGAGGAAGTGAACTCAAGAATGGGAATTGAGGGAAGCACTTGGCAGGATATAGAGGTGAAACAGCTCACATGGTTCGGTCACGTGCAGAGAATGCCAGATTATCGCCTGCCCAAACAAGTTTGAAATTGGCAACCACAGGGTCGAAAGAAAAGAGGCAGACCCAAACTTGAATGGCAGAAATCCATCGAAAAATCAATGAGCACAAGACACTTAACACCAGAAGATTGCGCACATCGACACCGTTGGAAATTAGGCGTCGGACAACGTCGCAAGACGTTATAAACCGCCTTATATAATATAAAGAGTTTTTTGTCCATGCTCAAATCTCCGTTCATGTATCTGAGGGTATTCCTATCTGGAATGATAGCTCTGTTGGGAATGATTTTTGAGCGCTCGTTCTACTTGAACGGTCGAATGCCTGTAATTTTGAGCCAAAAATAATCTCAAATGATAGGGGTGTCAAATCTCGGGATCACTCGTTCGACGAACGATACGTTCGTGATATTTTGAGAGTAGATTTCTTGAAATTGTAATGATTTTATCCGTTCCAAATGAATTTACACTTTCGTCCGAACGATTAGTTGACGATATGCTCAGGAATTAACTTGTTTCTAACTATATATACGTATACGTTCGTGAGCGGGTGATTCCGATAATTGACACCAGGGTTCGACTCCCTGATGGTGAATTCTGCTCGTGAAACCGTCAGTCCAGCCGGCCGTTAGCACGATAACTTACGAAGGGATTGTCCTAGAGACTTAAGATTATCTGAGTGAGTCTAGTTCCAAAATGCCTCGGTTAATTTCGTAAGCCAGCCAAATCGTACAGAGTGATCCATAAAATATGGCCATTCAAAATTATTATTCCTCAATATCTCAGACAAAACGAAACCAATCGAAATGAAATTATGCGGTCATATGCAAGATGCTCATAATAAGCCCCATGCGAATTTTGTGGCCATGATGTGAACAAAACCATAGAAAATTCAATTGGAATATTGAAATGAAGGCACTTCATGATTCCATAACAAAATATCCGATTCGAGTGAAATTTATTCTGTCAATAAAGATTGATATACTGAACGTTCAAGCATAATTTCAAGAAGAGCGCATCATCTGAACCATAGAAAATTCAATTGGAATAATGAAAAGAAGAACCCCCATATTTCCATAACAAGATATTCGATTCGAGTGGAATTCATTTTTTATATGGATATTGATATACTGAGTGATCATCCAGAATTGCATAATCATAACTATAGGATTTTTTAATTTTCAACTGTGATGTTTTCATATATTCCAGTTTTTGCATAATTTCCAGGTTATTATACCGATCGTGAAGAGATTTTGTTAAGTATAAATCTCATGTTCTATAAAGATTGTTGAGGTAATTGCCTTATTGTTCCACCTTTGAATAACCGCTGAAAAGCAGCTGCTCTGGGCTTTTTCAATTTTTTTTTATTTTCAATATGGAAAATAATTCAGTTTGTGCTTACGAAAATTGATCGAAGCTTTCATGTCGTCAGGATCGAAATATTTCGTGACAAGAAATGTAAGTAGAATAATTATTGAATTAATAATATTCAACATGGCATTTCCCCTAACTAAAGGGTTTTACAATAAGAGGGGTTATTTTTATATTGAAAACAATGCCATTTTTCAATATAAATGATTAGATGTTTATTTCATTATGAAGAAGCTATGCCGTTGATAGTGCAAAATAACATCAGGCAAATGACCACCACGACCACGTTTACAGGACCATAACGTTCTTATGATATTTTTCATAACCATGGGCCTATTGCACCAAACACTTTTCAACTTTTCACTTTGCACTTTTCACTTTTCAAATGAATTAAGTTGTACAAAACGCATTCATAATTGAAAAGTACGATGTGAAAAGTCAAGTGCATAGTGGAAAGTATACCGCAGAAATTAAATTTTGGGAGAAATGTTGTGCAACATAACTAATTTTCACTTTTTAAATTTGTCAGAATGCGAAGTGCAAAGTGAAAAGTTGCAAAGTATTTTGGTGCAATAGGCCCCTGTCCCAAAGTGGCTGTCCTATGCCCTTGATAGCCTCACGAATTCCATCTTTGAGGTCTTGAATCGAAGCTGGGCTAGTGGCGTAGACCTTCTCTTTCACGTGGCCCCGGAGGGAGAAGTCGTAAGGTGTTAAATCACGAGATCTCGGTGGCAAATTGTGAGCACCGTCTTGTTGGAATTAAACGTTGTCAAGATCAATACTATTCAATTTCAGCCAAAAAAAAATCTAAATTCCAAAGAAATGGACAAACCTGGGTTTGCTTCAACACTATCGGCTACAGCAGCAATATTCTCGGCTGTTCTGACGTGCACGGGTTTTATTCTTACATCACTTACTTGTCCCAACAGCTCGAATTTTTCCACCGATTTATTTATTGCGGTCTGACAAGGTGCTTCACGACGACCCAAAAATGTTCCATTTTTATAGTGAATTTCAATAATTTCAATTCAATGCGTTTTTGAAGAGTGTATCGTTCCATTTATATTGATGGCGTAGTTTCTACTTGTCAAATATCAAAAAATGACAGCTTTAAACGTGACATCTACCCTAACAGCGGTCTATTCAAAATAACACCTCTCATTGGAAAACCCTTTATATAACAACGGAAAGATGATGATGCCTTATGTTTGAGTTTCAAAACAGGAACTGATAAACTTTCAGAATAAATAAACGTGAACAATCAAGATCAAATTGAAAGCAGCAACGTGTAAAATCAGTAGTATTCAGGAGATAGAACACTGAAAAATAATTGGGGTTTGTTAGGTAGAAAAATTTCGTAGCGCCATCCGTATTCAAGATAAAAATCTACCCATCTTTTAAGATTTCACCGAAACTACTGGCAACATTGTAATGAAATGTTATACGAATATGTTTTGGAAGCTGATACATCCAATAAATTTGTTTTTATGTCTGACTCTCATGAAGGGCGCTAGTTACACGGTTCGTACCAACTAGTATTGAACATACACCCTGTATATTGATAATTTATTTGAAATTTTCACTGAGTGTGATATAAAATATCACAATATAAAAACAAAAATTCAAGAAAAGCCCTGAGCGAGCTTTTAACCCAACACCAGCCAACGTCCCTTTTTTGGGACGCTCCATTTTATTGTTTTTGTCCAATAAATCTTTATTATAATTCATTCCCTTTCAGCCATCGTCCCAAAATGGGACGCCAATTTTCTACGGATTGGGAGAATTTTTTTTCAAAATTTTAGTGAATATTTCATAAGAGAACACTCAAAAATCAGTTTATTCAAAAAAAATACTCGTGTTCATTATATTTGAGTTCTGGCTAGTAATGGGTTAAGCGCTCGTTCATTGGTGGAGCAATAAGACTATTACCTCGAAATTTTATATGGGACTTGAGATTGATACCAAATACATAAATGCAGAATCTCTGAACAATCGGAATTATATTCTGAAAATCATTCAGAAAATGAAATTGAAATATGTCAAAAATAAATAATGAAAAATATATAAATTCCATGGTTCTAATGATGCGATCATTTTGAAAATTTGCACAAACATTCAGTATATCACAAACTCACTTTCATTCGAATCGGATATCCTGTTATGGAAATATATGGATTCTCATTTCAATTGAATTTTTATGGTTTTGTTCACACTATAGCCACAAAATTTGCATGAGGCTTATCATGAGCATCTTGCATATGACCGCAAAATTTCATATTGATTGGTTCCGTTTTGTCTGAGATATCGAGGGATAATAATTTTGAATGGTCATATTTTATGGATCACTCTGTACGATTTGGCTGGTTTACGAACTTAACCGAGCCATTTGGTATCCGAACAAACCCTGAAAATTTCAAGTCTCTTGGACAATCCTTTCGAAAGTTATCGTGCTTAAAGCCGGACAGAATTAAATTTGATTCGTCATCGGGGACTCGAACCCAATCGTTTCAGACCATTTTCGTCTGAAATTCGAAAATAACAGACATTTGGGCAAAACAATATAGCGCTCGTTCATTTTTAACGAGCGTTAAAATTAGAAGTATTTTATAAGAAGATATCGTATTATCTGCCGGACCAGGAACGCAACTCTACTTCGTCAACGCTGTACTGATAATATGATCGTTTCGTCAAGGGAGTGAGAATTCATAAACAAAAATCAAGGTGCTGTGCCGCGCTAAGTACTTGTAAGGGATTTCCATTATACCTTCTTCCAGTCCAGCGTTATTGTCCTCCACGTTATTGTCCTCCATGTCTTCATGCTGAAATAAAAATCACATTAGACGTCTGAAACTAACTGAGAACAATAAAATTGAAAAGAAAATTGAGTTGAAGTGCAAACATTGCACCTAAACATAAAATTTCGACCAGATCGAATATAAAGTTTTCGAAATTAAAAAAGTAAGATTTCAATTTCAGCCTTGAGCTTCTTCGGTTCGTTTGTTATGGTCCGTAGAGAGAACATAATTATTTGTGACCTCGAATTCTTCATCGTTGAACCGAGATCTGTGATTATATTGTCCATGGAATTTGTATAAATACAGTGGAACTTCCCTAACTCGAATCGCCAAGGGCCAGTACTTTCACTTCGAGTTACGGAAAATTCGAAATACATAAAACCTTTCAAAATTTCACAATATTTTATAGAACGCGTGTGCAATGTGACCACAAAGAAAAATCTGAAAACAAACAAGTTTGGTCATATCGGAGGCTCTCCGCTAGGTAATTCCCCGAAGTTGCAGTGTGTGTGGCCCAAAAAATTCGAGTTATGCTTGGTTGCCGCCACGGTTACTGCTGAATTTCAGTTCGAGTTTTAGAAATACTCGAGTTATGGAGTTTTGAAATTCGAGTTATACAGAAAAAATACATAGGTAACATTGTATAATCGTTTTTGTTTCTAAAGAAAATTCGACTTGGGGAATTTTTCGAGATAGGGAAGTTCGAGTTAGGGAAGTTCCACTGTAATTAAATATTTTGAGCTCTAAACAATTCAAATAACGTGAATATGCACAGAATTCTGCGCATTATCTTGAAAATGTGAGTACTCTTGAAACAAAATGAATAAATTGATGGCACCATTCGTTTTCTTTTATTAACATAAAATAAAAAAAAAGTATCTCCTAAATGGAATGAAATCACAATGTATGGGCGCATCCATTTAGGCATAAACATACGAGACGATAAATTTAAAATTTAACCTTCACAGCATTTTTTATGGGGCACTGTCACCTCACTGATGAGATTAATATAAATTCTCCAGGTAGATGGCCAGGTTTAGATAGTAGATAGGAAAGTTGACAAATTATTTAAGAATCAAAATGCCTTTGTTAACTCTCAATTCCTACAAGAAGAAAGATTTCCTGCGCAACTCAAGAATAAACATATGTAGCTTTTACCACAGTATAGACACCATTGGTGTCTGACTCTGTACTGTGCTTTTACGAAGTGCAAAAGCATGTGACTTGAAATATCCCTTTTAACTTGGCTCGGTGATCTCGAGAATCTATTCAGGCTTGTATATGAATCTGAACGAAATTTGAAGCACTGACATGTAAATCAGAATACCTCCGAAACGTATTATGTGAAAGTAGTGTCGGAAATAATACACGACACCAAAATAATTCAGAGCTAATAGGAACTATAGATACTTACATGTGTTATGGATTGGCCATGAGTTGTGGTCCCCTCTGGAAGACTTCGCCTAAAAATAACGTATACTTATAATACTTTCAACAACATATGGAACTGCATGTTGAAGAATTCCTACTACACAAATTTCGAACATGGCTGAATAAATCAAAATGAACACTTCAACTACTCTCTATCATTAAGAACCAATATTAATAAGATACAAAAAATAGCAAAATGAAATGAATTTTCATCTTGGTTGAACAGCTGCCATGAAACTGAACTTCATGCTGGAATATAGAAGTTATTATTATAACATTATTTTTTTATTATTATTATTGATTACTGAATTAAAGGCGGTTAAGAATTTGTTTCTATATACTTGGTAATTCAATAACACTGAAATGATATTCTTTCTGGAAACAACACAATACGAATACAATGTATCCTATTATTATCATTGTTTAAGGAGAAGATAGTTGGTTACTCGCCCTGCTGAGGGCATTGGATGTGCGTATGTGGCGGTACCTATTAGAATTATGTGGCAAACTCAGAATTTTTAGAGTCCATGCAAATACGCCCTCTTGGCGATTACTTAAATAATTACTTATCGGTGAAGAGGTTTCTACTTCGGCTATGAAACTATATTTTTATGACTTGAAGTTTGAAGAATCGAAACAGAGTAAATGTTCATCGATGTTAAATGAATAGAGTATGCCAGGGTTCCAGCTGGGGATTTTATTACTTTGATAATTACGGGGTCTGTTTATGTTATACGATTCTACTTTTTATATTCAAAGATAGATAGTGAAGAGAATGAGTTTGGAATTTGAATCGCTCTTAAAGGCCAATTAAATGAACTGTAATGAAGTTCGATTTTTCGGGATAATAATCGTACTCCATTTTTAGTATTTTTCTATATTCCGTTCAGTTAATAATTCGGAATTATTGGAATTAGTAATTTTTGTATTGGTTTTCGTATATTTCTGATACGAAAATCGTTAAATGCTGAAGTTTTCTGAATTCTGTAGTTTACTCAATTCAACCAGTAGTTCCGAATTATTAAAATACGTATTTTTCCGTTAGTTTTCATATTTTTCCGTTCATTTAATTTACCGAATATAGAAGTCCGTAAAAGATCAAAACATCGGAAAAAACGCCGAGCCGAGATTTAATCGCGTTTTTCATCGCTGCAACCGGCATAAAAAGCATATGCAGTACAGATAAGGACATGTTTTTGTTCAATTCCTCCGCCAGCAACGCGAATTTTGGAGTTCGGGTCGGCGCAGAAAATTTTCCTTTTCCGTTCCCCCCCCGTGATGTTATAAGTAAAAGAGTACCCCCGGTCATTGTCAGTTAGTGCTCCGGTTTTCCGATCATAAATTAGTTAGTTAGTGCTCTGGTTTTCGGTCGATTAAGACGAACAGTATTTTCCGAGACTTATCCGAATTTTTGCTGTTATTTCTAACTTCCAGTTTCCTTTGAGTTAATTATTACGAATTTAAATTTTTATTTCTTTTCTTCTATCGCCGGTTAGTCCGTATTATTTTCAGTTGTCAGTTTTTTAGTTATTTTCGCGTTAGTAACTTCAGTGAGTGGAAGGTATCAGGTTCTAGGTAAAATACAAACACCATTTTTGTCTGATTTCTGGTTGCGTGCGAATCGCGTGAATCGGTTTTTTTTTTTTTTGTTTTCTTTTTATATATATCGGGGATAATTTTTCGCGAGTTCTGATCTCGAATTGTCCGTCGTGAGAGGTGGTCAATTCGATATCCCGTTTATTATCCGTCTTGATCCCGTTCATATACGCCCTGGTACAGAGAGTTCGAGGAGTCCAGTAACTATCGTTCATGGTGTGTGAACTCATGGGTAGGTGACTGGAGGTTTCGTTGAATCGTCTGACGGAGGCGCACATACGCTAGCGTCTGGCGATTTAAACACTCTCTATAGACCAGTGGTCGTATATTGTCAATTATTTTTCGTATTACATTCGTACGTATAAACCCTCCTTGTACAGAGAATTCGAGAAGTCCAGTAACTATCGTTCATGGCGTGTGAACTCATAGGTAGGTGACTGGAGGTCTCGTTGAATCGTCTGCCGGACAGGCGTACAACTCTAGCGGTTGACGATTTAATTTTCTCGCTATAAACTCCGACCGAACATCCCCGATTCCGTCCGAACCGAGTTAAACGAAACTGAAAGAATATACAGAACAACCAGAAATCTGGATGGGTGTTATCGTTGGCATTTCTTTTGATTGTGAACGTTTCTGATTTCGAATATTTTATGTGTCTGTTATTTTATTATTGCGAATAATTTATATTAGGTTTTATTTTTCGGTCCTGGTACTGACTCGCGATTACGTGTGCGGAAATCGTGAATGTGCTCGAACTCAAGCGGTAATTTATTTGAATTGTTTCATACGTGAATATTTTCTTTGAACTGTGTTCATTCTTAATTGCCAAACTTGAATAAATTTTTGTTATTACACTCTATTTCCATACATCTGCGTTGTCGCTACTACCCTAGACAACATAGAACCTTGTCTTCGACTAGAGTAGCTATCTGGGTAGGTTGTGCTATTTTTCCCTTGAAAGAATAGCTGGCGCCCGAGGTGTTAATTGTTAGTGAAATTATATTGCGAGGAAAACCCGTTACAAAATTGGCGCCCGAGCAGGGACCTGAAAATTTGAGTGAATTTATTTGATTTTCCTCTTTATTGATTTTTCCTGACATTTTTCATGTTTATTGAAAAGTGTTAATTTTTTTCTTTAGCCTAGTGTATTTTTCTTTTCTGGTTCCGGTTATATTGACTTTGAGAATTTGAGTGAATTTATTTGATTTTCCTATTTATTGATTTTTACTGACATTTTTCCTGTTTATTGAAAAGTGTTAATTTTTTTTTTTCAGCCAAGTGTATTTTTCATTTTTTTTTACTGGTTCCAATTATATTGAATTGAATATATTTGATTTGATTTTTTTTTATTTATCTGGTCAGTGTTGCCGCCTGTTTTATTTTACCACTTGGGAAATCCGAATTTACTATATTTGAAATAAATTAAACTGTGTTTTATTTCCTGAGGGGTGAATTTTTTTTTTTTGGCACACTGACAGATAAAACTGATATTGTTTTTTTTCTGCTATTTATTTCTACTGCTGTTTATTATTTTTTTTGACATTTTCTGGAATCCTGATTTGATATACTGAGTGATACATATATTTTTTTTTTGTGCATTGGCTGAATTGTTGGTATTTACTGATTTCTTTGAATCGCCGTTGTAGAATAAAATTGTTGTTCTATTTTCTTCTGAATTTCTGATATTTCTGGTGTTTTTGAATTATTTTTGATACACTGATATTTTTTTTTTTTTGTAAATTGACGAAGCAACCTGAATTTTTTTTTTTTTTGTTTTTGTTTCCTGCTTTTTGAAATTTACTGCTGAGATATACTGTTCATTTTTTTTTATTTTATCTTGGGTTATCACTAGGTAATATCAGGTTCTCGAATTCTAGGTTTGGTAATTGGAGTGTTTATATATCCGACATTTATGAACTGATTTAACTGTGCTTTGCGAAGTGAATAAAAGACTCTGAATTTCCGGTGAATTTTTTTTTGTGTCGTTTTCGTTTTGAACTGGTGTCTTTCTGAACTGAGTGTTGTTTGGAACTTATTGCTGAATATTTTACAATTTTTTTTTTTGTTGTTGTTGCTGTTTGTAGACTGACATTTTTGACGAAGTGATTGAAGTTGAACTATCGGTGTTCCAATTATATCAATTTTTTTTTTTGTTTTTTTTTTTGAAAAATTTGTGTTGACCAGACACACCAGGTGAAAGTCATAGATACAGTGTTACAAATGGAGGTGAATCGACTGAGAGCCGAAGAATTGATTTGGGAACTTCAGTCCCGTGGTTGTCAAATAGCCAGGACAGTGCAAGAGAACCGAATGGAATTAAGAAAAGCATTAACAAGAAACATCCAGTTCCGTGACATGCCGAGAAATATTGAAGAGGAATTGAACGATGCAGAACGACTTATGAGGGACCTGGTGGGGCAGATCCAGGAATTCGACGACGATAATGCTTCTAACGATGAACCCCGAATAAGAAGCCGCCTGCTACATCTGGGAAACCGCCTGGGCCAACTTAAACCATCATCACTGGAAGAACAAAGTCGGTTGGATCAATTGAGAGAAGTGCTGGAGCAGGCTTCCGACATGTTGAGGGATGCCAAATTGTTAGCTGAATCAAGACGTACACTGCAGGAACCATTGGGTAGCATGCCGGTCGATACTAGTCATAATCGTCAGTCAGAAAGGGAAGTGGAGCTCATTTCTTTGATGATGTCACAGATTCTGGAATACAAGCCGCTGGGACACACATACGGTTCCACCTAGAGAGGGACAGCCACAGCAACACCAAGATAGTACGGGATTGACTTTGAGTTTTCTCCAGCGATTGCACAACAGAGCTTGTGAGGCCGTCCGTCGACGGTTGGATTTCACGAGTTCATGGACACACACTGCTGAAAATGGAGACGAGCCGTTGATCAGAAAGGAAAGGATAGCAGAATCCACCCGCAGAATATCGTTTCCATTTCTGCAGCCTGAAGAACCAGATCACACCGGAAGAGAGTCAGCCCCTACAGCGATTTCGTCTAACACCAGCATACAGTACGAAAACTTGGGACGCAGTGACCCTGGACAGTCGTTACATGTTGCACCAGGACAGCAGAGACCAAACTATCCATTTTTACCCATATATAAATGGAACATACACTATGACGGATCCACAAGTGTAACTGACTTTATCGACGAGGTCGAGCGACTGGCTGAATGTCGCCGAGTGCCCTTGCAACTGGTGTTTGAGGCCGTCTACGAATTGTTAAGAAAAGATGCCAGGGATTGGTTCGTTCCTCGTAGAGGAATTCTTAGAAACTGGGAGGATTTCAAGACTCAACTGAAGGACGCATTCCTTCCGATTAATTACGAGGAAAATTTATTTGAGGAAATTAAGAAGCGAATGCAAGGCCCTGATGAAAAACTTGTCCTGTATGTCACCCGAATGCAGAATTTGTTCCAGAAGCTGACTCATAACCGTCCCTCAGAGAGAGAACAAGTCCGCCTGATCAAACAGAGATTGATACCACCTCTACAACAGGCATTAACCTTCCAAGAGACAAACACCTACGACGAACTATTGCAGAAAGGAAAAGTATTCGAATTGGTTCGATGGCAGATGGACCAATATACGAGACCACCGTGTAGCCCTGGACTCTTGGAAGAACCTGGACTGTCATACAACCCACCCGACCAAAATTTTTACCAGTCTACCTGCAGTTTGAATATCGATCAGCCGTCCACGTCACCGACTCAGTTCTCCGATCCGAGAATTTCGACTCCAATTCGACCCTTGCCAGTCAAACAGGAACCCAACCAGAAGCGGAAAACGCCAGTACAGGAAGATAAGCATAAAGTGATGGAAGAAAATAAATCCCAAGCGACCACCACACCGAGGCCAGACGTTCGGAGACTATCAGATTCTCCACCTATCCAGCAAAGAGAAAGTATTTCCAACAGAGATCAGATGGAACCTCGACAAACAAAGAAAGTTTCGTTCCAAACCCAATGCTTCCGCTGCGGTGGATATGGGCATATGCGCAGAGATTGCCGAAGAAAACCTAAGCTGTTTTGTTCTCGTTGTCAGAGGGAGAATATTCTATCCCGAGACTGTCCATGTTCGGGAAACTAGAGGGAGATATGGAAGCGGAGTCAGTCATATCTGCCAAACCATTGACTCCATCGACGCCCAACACCTGCCATAACAACCGCCCGTTAATAGAGGTCTACATAGCCGGAAAATCGTTCAGAGCACTAATGGACACCGGAGCCACCAGGACCTTTTGCAGCCAGGAAACTGCCGAACATTTCAGGAAACACAAGGTCGAGGAAGAATATATCCAGAATTGTTTTGCAGTAACCGCGAATGGAGAAACTACCGCTACGCCGAAACGTTATACTGTTCTCATCAGGATAGGCGATTATACTTTGCCCGATGTGAAATTCCTACTTGTACCTGATTTACCTGTGGACATCATATTGGGAATGGACGTCCTGTCAGCCTATAGTTTCACCATCAATCTCAAAACAGCCGAGAGTTTTCTCGAGGGCCGACTAATTCCCAAGCCGTCGACAGCCACAGAAGAAACCATCGAAGTTCATACCGCTGAGGAACACTTGCAAGAATTGACGAACATACAGAAGAAAGAACTAGACTCTTTCCTTGTCGAAGAATTGAAAAAGTTCGAAAGTCTACGAGGCACCACCGACCTGGTTGAACACAAGATTAAATTGAAACCCGGAACAGAACCAATTAAACAGCGATATAGACCCCAAAACCCGAAAATGCAGGAAATTTTCAATCAAGAAGTGGATCGGATGTTGGCTGAAGGAGTGATCGAACCTTGCAAGTCACCATGGAGTTCGCCCGTAGTATTGGTCAAGAAGAAAGACGGAACTTATCGATTTTGCATAGACTTCCGTGCAGTTAACCAAGTCTCCGTTAAAGATGCATATCCGTTACCTTATATTTCGGAATTCTGGACAAGTTACGGAAAGCCAAATACATTTCCACCATCGATCTGAAACAAGGATATTGGCAGATACCATTGGAAAAGGAAAGTCGCCCGATCACTGCATTCACTGTTCCTGGAAGAGGATTATATCAGTTTCGTGTTATGCCATTTGGTTTACACGCGAGCGGAGCTACTTTCCAACGATTCTTAGATG
Source organism: Propylea japonica (assembly GCA_013421045.1). Taxonomy (NCBI): domain Eukaryota; kingdom Metazoa; phylum Arthropoda; class Insecta; order Coleoptera; family Coccinellidae; genus Propylea; species Propylea japonica. The sequence goes on from CM024244.1 coordinate 3,174,532, forward strand.
CCGTGATCGGACCAGACATGGAACCCGAGGCGTTCGCCTACCTCGACGACATAGTCGTGTTGGGAGAGACTTTTGAAGAGCACCTTGAAAATTTGAGAGAAGTTTTCCGGCGATTGAGGGAGGCTAACCTCCGTTTGAATCCAAAAAATGCGCATTCGTCCGCAAATCTTTGAAATATCTAGGACATGTCGTCACGTCGAAAGGTATCTGCACCGACCCGGATAAAGTATCGTCAATAGTAGCTTTTCCTGCACCGAAAACCACTCGCGAACTTCGCCGATTTTTAGGAGTTGCCAGTGGTACCGCCGTTTCATCGATAATTTTTCAGACGTTGTTTCGCCGTTAACCCTGTTGCTGAAAAAGAAACAACGATGGAAATGGACCGAAAATCAACAGAACGCTTTCGACGCCCTCAAGAAGAAATTAACCGAGTCACCGATCTTGGCCTGTCCAGACTTCTCCAAACCTTTCGTTTTACAGACAGATGCCAGCGACGTAGGTCTAGGAGGGGCCCTGACTCAAGAAATAGATGGCGAAGAAAGGGTGATAGCCTATGTGAGCCGTACACTGAATGCTGCTGAGAAGAATTATTCTGTGTCAGAAAAAGAATGTCCTAGCGATAGTGTTCGCAATAGAAAAGTTGCGACCGTACTTGGAAGGATTCCACTTCACTGTTATTTCCGACCACATGAGTCCTGAAATGGTTGAATTCGATCAAATCGCCGTCCGGAAGAATCGCCAGATGGGCCGTTTTTCTCCAACAGTTTGACTTCGAAGTGCAGTACCGAAAAGGAGCCCTCAACAAATTAGCAGACAGCCTTTCAAGGAATCCCTTGCCGGCCGTAGATAGTGTGCACATGACCGAGGAAAACACACTGTCGATGGTACAACCAGAAATTACAGGATGTACAGAAATGTCCAGAGAAGTTTCCCGATTTCTCGATAATTGATGGAAAATTATATCGACACTTCTGGGACTCTACTGATTTCACTGAAATGGAAGCTGGCCAACCTTGGAAACTTTGCGTACCCACCGAACAGAGGTCAGCGATCCTACAGGAGAACCATGATTCGGAACTGGCAGGCCACATGGGAATTGCCAAGACGATTGCTCGAACGGCCCGAAAATACTATTGGCCAGGAATGTTCCGGGATGTTGCGAAATATGTAAGGAATTGCACTTCGTGCCAACGTTTCAAAGTTTCGCAACAGAAGACTCCCGGAAAATGCAACCGCATAGGATGGTGGATGCGCCGTTCCAGGAAGTATCCACAGACGTGGTAGGACCATTACCACGATCCAAAAAGGACATTCCTATCTGGTGGTGATGCAAGATAGGTTCACAAAATGGGTAGAATGCCGCCCGTTACGGAAAGCCACCGCTAAAACTGTTTATTCTGCCTATATGAACAGGTAATTTTGAGATATGGATGTCCGAAGTTGGTTATTTCTGACAACGGTGTACAATATGATAGTAAGCTGTTCAGAGAAAGTCTCCGTGAGTTGAACATCGTCCACCGATTTACCCCTCCGTATACCCCGCAGTGTAACCCCGTGGAAAGGGCGAACCGGACTTTGAAGACGATGATCGCCCAATTCTGCGAAACCGACCAGCGAAATTGGGACGAGAAAATAGGGGAACTGACGTTCGCCATCAACACCCCAGCGTTTCTGAACTATGGAAGGGAATTGAACGTCCCCAGGGCTGCATGTGCACCAAACCCCCAAAGTGAAGAAATGGAAGAGACGAATAGTGACCCAGGAGAAGAAAAGGCGAAGTTGGCGTACCGAACTGAACAAATACGTCACCTACAGGAAGCTTACGAGTTCGTCCGTACCAACTTGTACCGGTCATTCAATCAACAAGCCCACAGTTATAATCTTCGTCGAAGAGAAGTCCGTTACCGGGTTGGCGATAGAGTGTTGCGCCGTACAAACCCTTTATCATCTGCCATTGACAGCTTTGCGGCCAAGTTGGCCCCAAAATTTGCTGGACCGTATACCGTTATGAAAGTAATTTCACCTGTTGTTTATGATCTCCGAGACGAAGGGGTAAACAAATCCGTAATATACACGTCAAAGATCTGAAACCGTTTCACTCCACAGATCAAAACCACCGAACCTGTGACATGGAAAACCGTCCGTACCGTTCGAATACTTTTCTTATGTCTGTACCTTAGTAAGAAAATATACATATCCGTCTTATACCAATTATTGTCTACCCGTCCATACCTCGACGCCTGAAGATCTATTCAACTTGGTACATGGTTTGGAGGAAGGACGACCAACTGTACACGTGAACTTCCAAATCCAAGTTGGGAGCTTCCTACTGCAATACCCCGCCAATCTACGTCAATCCACCTCGGAACGCAGGCGATGTCCACGTAAGCGACGACTTCACATGGACCCACTATACGAGGACCCGGAACTATGGAACCAGATGACCAGCGGCGTGCAAGAAGACCAGGAGGAAACTTATAAGTATTTTCGCGTTAATTTTGTTAACTTGACTTCGAGCAGCGCGCCGCGAATAGGGGACATCGTTCATTTATTCATTTTTTTTCTTTTTTTTGTTTGGGAATTCAACTTAGTCCGAAGTCGAATTCTTCTCACGTGAGGGGGGTGTAATGAAGTTCGATTTTTCGGGATAATAATCGTACTCCATTTTTAGTATTTTTCTATATTCCGTTCAGTTAATAATTCGGAATTATTGGAATTAGTAATTTTTGTATTGGTTTTCGTATATTTCTGATACGAAAATCGTTGAATGCTGAAGTTTTCTGAATTCTGTAGTTTACTCAATTCAACCAGTAGTTCCGAGTTATTAAAATACGTATTTTTCCGTTAGTTTTCATATTTTTCCGTTCATTTAATTTACCGAATATAGAAGTCCGTAAAAGATCAAAACATCGGAAAAAACGCCGAGCCGAGATTTAATCGCGTTTTTCATCGCTGCAACCGGCATAAAAAGCATATGCAGTACAGATAAGGACATGTTTTTGTTCAATTCCTCCGCCAGCAACGCGAATTTTGGAGTTCGGGTCGGCGCAGAAAATTTTCCTTTTCCGTTCCCCCCCGTGATGTTATAAGTAAAAGAGTACCCCCGGTCATTGGTCAGTTAGTGCTCCGGTTTTCCGATCGTAAATTAGTTAGTTAGTGCTCTGGTTTTCGGTCGATTAAGACGAACAGTATTTTCCGAGACTTATCCGAATTTTTGCTGTTATTTCTAACTTCCAGTTTCCTTTGAGTTAATTATTACGAATTTAAATTTTTATTTCTTTTCTTCTATCGCCGGTTAGTCCGTATTATTTTCAGTTGTCAGTTTTTTAGTTATTTTCGCGTTAGTAACTTCAGTGAGTGAAAGGTATCAGGTTCTAGGTAAAATACAAACACCATTTTTGTCTGATTTCTGGTTGCGTGCGAATCGCGTGAATCGGTTTTTTTTTTTTTTTGTTTTCTTTTTATATATATCGGGGATAATTTTTCGCGAGTTCTGATCTCGAATTGTCCGTCGTGAGAGGTGGTCAATTCGATATCCCGTTTATTATCCGTCTGATCCCGTTCATATACGCCCTGGTACAGAGAGTTCGAGGAGTCCAGTAACTATCGTTCATGGTGTGTGAACTCATGGGTAGGTGACTGGAGGTTTCGTTGAATCGTCTGACGGAGGCGCACATACGCTAGCGTCTGGCGATTTAAACACTCTCTATAGACCAGTGGTCGTATATTGTCAATTATTTTTCGTATTACATTCGTACGTATAAACCCTCCTTGTACAGAGAATTCGAGAAGTCCAGTAACTATCGTTCATGGCGTGTGAACTCATGGGTAGGTGACTGGAGGTCTCGTTGAATCGTCTGCCGGACAGGCGTACAACTCTGGCGGTTGACGATTTAATTTTCTCGCTATAAACTCCGACCGAACATCCCCGATTCCGTCCGAACCGAGTTAAACGAAACTGAAAGAATATACAGAACAACCAGAAATCTGATAGGTGTTATCATTGGCATTTCTTTTGATTGTGAACATTTCTGATTTCGAATATTTTATGTGTCTGTTATTTTATTATTGCGAATAATTTATATTAGGTTTTATTTTTCGGTCCTGGTACTGACTCGCGATTACGTGTGCGGAAATCGTGAATGTGCTCGAACTCAAGCGGTAATTTATTTGAATTGTTTCATACGTGAATATTTTCTTTGAACTGTGTTCATTCTTAATTGCCAAACTTGAATAAATTTTTGTTATTACACTCTATTTTCCATACATCTGCGTTGTCGCTACTACCCTAGACAACATAGAACCTTGTCTTCGACTAGAGTAGCTATCTGGGTAGGTTGTGCTATTTTTCCCTTGAAAGAATAGCTGGCGCCCCGAGGTGTTAATTGTTAGTGAAATTATATTGCGAGGAAAACCCGTTACAGAACATATGAGAATAATTTTAAACGTGAATTTTTTGTTTTTTTTAAAGCTATGAATTTTCTCTAAACAAATGGGACGAATATTAATACCAACGTGAAGTCTTTGCACTGACGAAAAAAAATACCTATGATAAAAATGACCTATTTGAAAATTCACCGCAGCGAAATTCAGGCGTTTTTCCTTATTATTAAATTATTTCGGTTCAGAAACACGAATGGAGTTTCGAAATACTGACAATACTGTAATGTAATATATATCGGGTCTGTTTATATTAAACGATTCTATTTTATCAATTCTGAGATAGTGAAGAGAATGAGTTTGGAATTGAATCGCAGTTGAAGGCAAGATATGAAATTGAAAAAATTAAATATAAGAATGATTTTTGATTTTTGCTTAATCAAACGTGTTTTTAATTGAACCGCAAAACGTGAATTTATTTGATTAGATTTTTTATAGCTATGAGTTCTTCTCTGAACAAATTCGACGAATATTAGTGCCAACGTGAAGTCTTTGCACTCACGAAAGAAATACCTATGATAAAAACATTACCTATTTGAAAATTATTATTAAATTATATCGGTTCACAAGCACGAATGGAGTTTCTGAATACTGACAATACTATAATGTTATATTATTGGTGATATATTTCATATCGATGTCATTGGAAAGAAGAAAAAATATGCTTTGTTTCTCTTATGGTAAATTTTTGAGTCAATATCGACTTTGGCGGCAATAAATCGTATTCCTGATGACTAATTCGTGGTCAAATTCAATATGTCCGATTGGAGTGAATTTTATTTTGTGAACGAAGATTGATATACCTACTGAACGTTCACACAAAATTTCAAGAAAATCGCATCATATGACCATAGAAAATTCACTTATTGAAATTGGTACACTTAAGCCGGGTTTCACAAAACTACAATCATTGCTCGCTAATAAACGATCGCTCGAAAGGACCTGCTCAGGGCTTTCTTTAATTTTTTATACTTTTATTGCAATGAAAATTTCAATTAAATGAGAAGTGATCAGAGTACGAATGGGTCTAATGAAAAACAACGAATTTTGTTTACAATTATGAATTTTATAGGAATTTCTTGCTTGGTTTGAAATGATACCTCCTGTTACGTGAACATACGATAAGTTTTTCCTGAAAATGGTGTTGAAAAAAATCAAAAAAAGCTCTGAACAGGTTGTAATGAAGTTCGATTTTCCGGAATAATAATCGTACTTCATTTTTGATATTTTTTCTATATTCTGTTCAGTTAATAATCCGGAGTTATTGGAATTGGTAATTTTCTGTATTGGTTTTCGTATATTTCTGAAGCGATAATCGTTTAATACTGAAGATTTTCTGAATTCTGTAGTTTACTCAATTCAATCAATAGTTCCGGCTTATTAAAATACGTATTTTTCCGTCAGTTTCCATAATTTTTTCCGTTCATTAATTTACCGAATATAGTAATCCGTAAAAGATCAAAACAATGAAAAAACGCCGGACCGAGATTTAATCGCGTTTTTCATCGATGCAACGGGCATAAAAAGCATATGCAGTACAGATAAGGACATGTTTTTGTCCCATTCCTCCGCCAGCAACGCGAATTTTGGAGTTCGGGTCAGCGCAGAAAATTTTCCTTTTCCGTTCCCCCCCGTGATGTTATAAGTAAAAGAGTACCCCGGTCATCATTCATTAGTGCTCTGGTTTTCCGTTTGTAATTTGATTAGTGCCCTGGTTTTCGGTTGTTGAATTGAATAGTGTTCAGAATTTTCGATACGTCTCCGGATATTGTAACTGTTTCTGATTTTCATTTGAGTTTTCTTTGAATTTAGTTATTGCGAATTTAAATTTTTATTTCTTTTCTTTTATTACCGGTCAGTCCGTGTTATTTTCAGTTATTTTTTTTACATTGGTCTATTTCGTTTTTAGAATCAGTGAGTGAAAGGAATCAGGTTCCAGGTAAAATACGAACACCATTATTTTGTCTGATTTCTGGTTGCGTGCGAACCGCGTGAATCGTTTTTTTATATCGGGCATAAGTTTTCGCGAGTTTTGATTTCGAATTGTCCATCGTGAGAGGTGGTCAATTCGATATCCCGTTTATTATCTGTCCTGTTTCCGTTCATATACACCCTGGTACAGAGGATTCGGAAAGTCCAGTAACCTATCATTCATGGCGTGTGAACCCTTGGGTAGGTGACTGAGTTTCTCGTTGAATCGTCTGCTGGACAGGCGTGCAAACTCTAACGGCTGACGATTTAATTTTCTCACCATAAACTTCCGAATATCCCCGAATCCGTTCGAACCGAGATAAACGAAACTGAAATAATATACAGAACAACCAGAAGTCTAGATAGGTGTTACCGTTAGTACTTTTCGATTGTGAACATTTTTGATTTCGAGTATTTTATGTGTCCGTTATTTTATTATTGCGAATAATTTTTGCGAGTTTTATTTTCGGTCCTGGTACTGACTCGTGAATCCGTGTACGGAAATCGTGAAAGTGTTCGAACTCAAGCGGTAATTTAATTTGAACTGTTTCATATGTGAATGTTTTCTTTAAACTGTGTTCATTCTTAATTACCAAACTTGAATAAACATTTATTATTACACTCTATTTTCATACATCTGCGTTGTCGCTACTATCCTAGACAACATAGAACCTTGTCTTCGACCAGAGTAGCTATCTGGGTAGGTTGTGCTATTTTTCCCTCGAAAGAATAGCTGGCGCCCGAGGTGTTAATTGTTAGTGAAACTATATTGCGAGGAAAACCCGTTACAAGGTGCTTTTGGGCGCTTGTTATTGGTGGAGCAATATTTCTATCACATCAAAATTCAACCAAAATTGTATGGGACTTGAGATTCATGCTAAGTATATGAATGCAAAATCTCAGCACGACCGGAATTATATTCTGGAAATTATTCATTCATGAAACATGTGAAAAATCAGTGATATCATTAAATTAAATTATATGGTTAACACTATGGCCACAAACTTTTGAAGAAGGCTTATCATGGGCATCTGGCATGTGGCCACAAAATTTCATATAAATAGGTTTTGTTTTGTTGAGATATGGAGGGACAAAACTTTTGAATGGCCATATTTTATGGAACACCCTGTACGATTCGGCTGGTTAACGAACTTCTCAAGTCTCTGGGACAAACCCTTCGAAAGGTTATCGTGCTTACGACCTGTGGCCCCAAGAACAGAATTGAATTTGACCTCGGATTAGTCATCAGGGAGTAGAAGTCTATCGTTTGAGACCGTTTTCATTTCAAAATTCGCTGAGTGCAGACAAAACCCGAAAATTATTGTTGGAAAGCCTGTCTATCCTCAACGTGTAAGTGCTTAGTGCAGTTTATGGAGTTTTGGGACCTTACCTAGTCACTTAACTTGACGCTATCGAGAGGTGATTAACGATTTTTTCATGACCGGAATTTGATTGTATTGATCTGGACAATGTTTACTTCACAACAAGACATTGCTACATGCCACACAACCAACTAAACCGTTGATCGAGCTTCTACGGAAAAAGCTTAGTGAAGAAGGACTCCGCCAATAGCCCAGTGTCGATTCAATACCTCAAAAGAGTTAGTGAGGCTATCGAGTATGTACATAGAGCAACCACTTTTCGTATTGGTTATAAAAAATTTCATTAAAAAAACATTGTCCTGTGAGCGTGGTCGTGGTAGTCATTTGCATGATAATTTATTTCAAAAACTGTCACTGTTCTTCGAATATCAAAATGACACCTCTAACTGGAAAACCCTGTACCTATATGTAATTTTGAGCTTATAAGCGCTTGTTCATACTGGGGAAATTCATAACTGAATATCATAAAGGATGTTGGATTCATCCTATTTCTTTATGAATTAACTTCCCCTTTCAAATCCTGAACGTTCTTTGAGAAAAACAAGTTTTGACATGTTCCTTTTGGGAATTATTTTAAATACGATGGCATCCAAGACTTGAAAAACCTTGAAATTTACGTGGCTTTAATTATTGATACCTTAATTATTTAAATTCAAGAGATTGCATAGGTAGAGACAGGATGACCAAATAGCATAAACATATCAGGGTATATAAAAATTTCTCAAATCATTCACTCCTTTTAATTAAATAGTATTTCTTCGCAACTGAATTTATTCTTTTTCGCGATCTCACGACGAAATCGGAAATATTTCTCCAATCCCAACCCTAAGGGCCTCAGAGTAATAAAAATTTTTATTACTCTGGACTCTCGGATATTTCACACAGACATCTTCTTCTTCTTCTCTGTGCGGTGCCTTACCGGCCGAACTGAGGCCTAGTGGCCATTGTTCACCCGCATCGTTCTATAGAGAACTCAGATCCTCAGACACGAAGACAGAAATGTCGCGAGCCTGCCAGGAGTGGTCCCTCTCACCATAGGAATAGAAGGTGTTGGATTTCCTAGGTGTGTTGACCTTAACTCAGTAAGGTTTCCACAGTTGAACAAAATATGCTCAACCGTTTCATCAGTACTCCTGCACCACCGGCATAGGGAGCAGCTCGTCAATCCCATTCTCTTCAAATGCTTGTTAACAGGTGACCAGTCAATGCACCAGTCACCAGACTGAGTTGTTTCCTCTCCAGCAGCAGAAGCCTATTGACCTCAGATCGCGAGGACGGTCTCTCAATGAGAATCCTCGACCACCTCAGGCTCACCCCTGCGCTCACACAGACATACAAGAAGAAGTTGTGGAGCAGGATGAAACTACTTTTTGCAAGACACGTTGACGCGAAGAAAAATTGCTTGCCACTGGAGACATCTGTTGTTCACCATACACAAAAAATACTCGTCCGAATTTTTCAACCTTGTACATAGGCAACCCATCATGTTGGGCCTCTTCCGGGGTTGCGCCCTCTAACGATATTGCCCAATATCCTCCAATAAAAATTGAACCGCAGTAACCACTATCTTCTCCTTAAGCTTAAGCAATGCTATAATAATCAAAACTTATTAGGAAATACATTTTTTGAGGCATATAGCATAATTCAAACATTTCAAAATAACGACTACAAGAGTCAGACAATGAAATAAACAGATTAAGACTATTTTTTTTAATCCTCAAATGAAAACTGATGAACAGAATAATGTTCATTGAGCATTATGAACAGAACAACAAACGCCCGCGAAATTTTCTGAACGTTTATTATCCCACTCTATTCAATGATGTATAGATATGGAAAAACTAACGCATGTCTATTTTGAAAAATCCTTCTCGATACTTGCTTATTCTTTTCAATCCTCTAACATAAAATCTATAGAATAGAATAAGTGATATGCATTTGATATTATTTGCTCTGGAGCATTTTCGTATATTTCATCCACCATTTATACTACAAAAACTAGGAACTCTTTTGCGAGCTGAAATGAACCAACTTTGGCATCGTGAAAAATGTTATTGGAAGTTCTCTCAATAGAGTAATCTACGAAATTAGGAATGCTCTCACTTCACCTGAAAACTTAATCTTTCAAGTGATAGAAACTTCAGATCTGAAAGCCTCTCAAAAGAAATTATGACATTTAAGGATTTTCAGCTATCAAGGTAATAAATCAAAAAATTTAGGTCATTTATTCACCCTGAGAATCTTGAGTTCCGAAGTATTTTTTTCTATACCTGATCAGATCAGGAAAAATGTATCGGTTATAACAGTTTGAGACGATTTTCGATTCAAAATTGGGAAATTTCTGAATCTGAAGCGCATATATTTATAATAATTGTAATGAATGTAGGTATGAGTGGGGCAAGTCGTGCGCAATAAGTATTGAACGCATTGTTTCTAGAATTGCACCTCAGTTCATTTGTAACAAGAATGCGCTAATAAAGTTAAATTGAGATACAAGTTGTACTCCATTATTACCCAACTTCCGCATCCTACATAAGACACTATAACATTCGATTTTACTACCTACTGTGATCTCATCGACTTCATCATATGAAAAGGTTCTGTTGGAATTACTAAGAATTCATTCTCAAAACTGGATCACTACGTTATTTTCGGCACTTCTGTCTCTAAGACAACAACGTGCCCTTTTATTCTACACAAAAGTTGAAGTCAAGACAACCACCCCGCCACCCCACTGACTCTATTGAAAACAAATTCAGAAATCTTAAGGGAAATATTGCTTTACCACTCTACTCCTGTTACAACAAATAAATCTAAGTATGATGTTATTATTATTATTATCACTGAAAAAAGAATACTCTTGAATGTTTTTTGCGGAGCATGTTAACTTTTAAGTAAGAAAGCTTCGAAATACAGGGTCTCTATAAATGATTGTAACAGCGCAGTTGGCTTTGGATTGGAGAATAGCAATGTCTAACCAATTAGAGCATAGCATGATCACAGAGTTCTGTGGTTTGCATAATCCAAAGCCAACTGCGCTGTTACAATCATTTATAGAGACCCTGTAGTATGAAATAGGGAAAAATTATGCTAGAACTAGAACGAATAGATACTTACTCTGTGGCGGGCACCCTTGGAGACCATGAAGACTCTACAACTGAAACAAATTTTAATAATAAAAGATTGATTTAAGCAAAACCATTAACAAGATCTAGTGTGATTTTAGAATTGTTTTTTGATACGTTTGTTAGTCACGAACTATGCTATTTGCATAACTCGGTTTTTTTACAAATCAAATTTGACATTAACTATCCATTCATTGATTTTCATTTCAGCGAAAAAACTCAAAATTCTTGAATTACAAAAACCGTCGTTAAATTACCAATTTTTTGACATGCATTGCATCTGCAGTTAAATTTGAATAAATAACCGTAGAGAAACAATTTTTCACGTAAAAGAGAAACAATATGATGTGCCGCGCCAAGTACATACTATAGTTCCACTATACCTTCATCCACTTCGGGGTTGTCCTCAAAGGAGACGTCTTTCTGTTGAAATAAAAGCCAAATTAGAGGAATGCAACTAACTCAGAACAATGAAATTCAAACCAAACGTTGAATAAAGCGCACTGATCAAATTATCGCTAAGCACTAAAGGAAAGCCAGAAATATTGCGCACCTGAGAGCAATGCGACCGACCAATGGAAGATGCTCATAATAATCCTCATGGAAGCTGCATCATAATCCTCATGTAAATTAACCATAGTGTTGTAACGTGGTTTTCTCGGCGAAACTTACCTCGAGCGCCAGCTATTCTTTTTTTCTAATAAGGGAGAATAGCAAACCTACCAGGGCAGCTGCTAGTCAGAGACAGAGTTCGTCGTTATCTAGGATATTAGCGATAACAGAGAAAATCAGAAATAGAGCAAATTTACACAGTTTATTCAGATAGCGAAAAATAGTTATATAAAAATACAGTGAAATAAGACGCTATATGAAATCAATACAAAATATAAACTGGTCAGTTTTGTCTGACTGCGAGCACTTTCATAAGAAAACAAAGATTTTCCCGGTACGAGTCAGCCAGAATAGAAAATAAGTTAATTTAAACGGTTAATTCAATATATATGATAAAATCAGGAAAACAGGAATAAAAGGGGTCAGTATAAGAGTGCACAACGGTTATACTTGTCCGATATTCTTTCAGTCCTAGAATTCACCACGTAGTCTACCACTTTGCTTGTTTCTCGTATAAACAGGTTGGGGTTTGGCCAGGTGAAATAGAGGGTTGAAAAGGATATGTCGAACTTGCTACAGCATTGGTTCGGTTATGCCCTCCGGTCTGACTATGAGTTACACGCCATAAAGGACAGACTAACTACGGGCACTAAGGAGCAGGACAAAGCAGGAAAGGTATTCGATTGAACGTACTATAGCATAGGTTTGCATCAGCCCTCCGGTCTGACTATGAGTTACACGCCATAAAGGACAGACTAACTACGGGCACCGGTTATACGGCCAAACGTACTATAGTAGGCTAACTACGGATACCTGGACAAACTAGGAAAGGTATTGTTAAGGATCTGACGGAACAGCTATGTAGGTAGACTCAACGAGGTATAAAAATAGGACCGCAATAAATCGGCTCGGTACTTACAATTCAATTACACTAGCACTCACTGAAGCAAAAATGTAAAGAGAATTCAGAAACTTTAGAAGCGCAAAAAGAATATGATCGTTTGTAGCAGCGAATAATTCGGAACTAATTTAATTAAAAAGTATACTTCTAAACAGAAAATATCTCGGAACTCTCAAGCAGAAAATAATTCGGCACACTAATTACCGATGTAGGGAAACCCCGCCTTTTATAATCTTCCGGAGGGGGGTGGAAAAGGTAGGCGCAGAAACGTTAAAATTTTCAGGAGAGTACCTCGGTAAAAACATCTTAAAACTGGCTTATCGTACGTATGTGCAAAAAAACGGCGTTATCGGCGATCGGCATTGTTCTTGCGGACGGTTCTACGATGTTTTCTGTATGAAAAACAAAATCAATCGCTAAATGTTCGGTTTTTTCGATTGTTTTGAATTAATTCTGAACGGAATAAAAATTCACGAATTTAAAATGAAAACTCGGATAAATTAAATGAAGACTACGGTTTTTCCTGATTGTTGTGAATTAATTCTGAACGGAATAAAAATTCACGAATTTAAAACGAAACTTGAATAAATTATTTTAAAATGAAGATCAATTACTCAGTAACTCAGTTATAAAATTGAACTTCATTACATCCCCCCTGCTACGGAAAGAAAATTCAATCAATAACAATTTGAATTTTCGCGGCTCCCAACTATCGCAACAAACAAGTCAACGAACTAATACGCCCCTGTGCTCGAAATCAGACTTACAATAATCATACAGCTAGTAGTTCCTCTGGGTAACCAAGCAGGTCCAAGTCCAATTCGTAGTTCCATATTATGTGTCGGAGTTGGTGTTCTGTGGTTGCTGCCGGCGCAGGACAGGTGTCATCGCTCAGCGCATGCGTCGCCGCCATTGTTGTTTTACTTCTGTTGTTGCTGGTCGATGTGAACAGTGAATTAATTAGTAAATGTGCAAAGTGAACTGGCGATGGGGATAATAAGCCGAGGATTGTTCTTACACTTTATGTACAGTAAGTTTGTAATTATAAAGTCTTTCTCGATGTGGTTCAAAATAGTGCTTCTCAGATTCGCCCATGATGACTGGTGGTGAAAGCACTAGGACGGCCCCAGGTCAGGTTTGGAATGTTTGGATGTTCTCATTTCCCATGGTGGAAGTCGACGTCGGCCCAGACAGATGATTACAGGTGGGTAGTTCAGGTAGTTCTAACCATTTGATTCCAGTGAAATTTCTCCCATATTCTTCTGTTTTCCTGGCGAGTTTTCTTCGAGAAACTGTGTTTCCCATTTCCATAGACGGTTAAATAATGAACGGTAAAACATAATGTCTGATTCGGAATGAAAACGGTGTAATGGGTTGGACCCATTGGAATCATTAACGGATTTAACAGTTTTGACTTAGAAATAACCTTGTTTCATTCAACGGTAACAGTTCAGACAACTATATTTAGTTTCAGTCATGCAGAAAACGAAAACAAATATTCATTAAAAGTTTCAATACAACACTTCAGATAGTTTACCCAATTTGTTGTCGTTTTCATTGTTTCATTCAACGGTAACAGTTCAGACAACTATATCTAGTTTCAGTCATGCAGAAAACGAAAACAAATATCCATTAAAAGCTTTAACACAATATTTCAGACAGTTTACCCAATTTGTTGTCGTTTTCAGGTAGAGAAAGAATTAAGATCAGACAAAATTACCAGGTACCGTTATGAAACTGTTATTATCATGTAGTAGGTTATTTTGAACGGTTTTCAGGTAGTAGTTGGACGGAAAATAAAACTGTTGGTTGGAAATGACGGTATAATGGTACATAATACTAATTTTACGGTTTTCTTCTTCTTGACTTACGGTTTTCTTCTATACAGGTTGCAGCGAGCTTCGTGTATCTGGGGCAGGCACGGAGAGCCAACTCCCTGCTGGTGGGGATTCTCACTCTCTGGAACCCCTGTGAGCTGGTTGCACCCGTTGGATTCTCGAAGCGGTCCCTCTTGGTCTGGACTGGGACGGAAGATTACATTGAACAGCCACCTCCCTCTGGTAGGTGTGACAGGGACAGTTCCGGGTGAGGGTGCCTAGCAAACCACAACGACTACAGAACAGTAACGGTGTTCCCGTGCAGTTGGCTCTGCTGTGTTCTCCTTGGCCACATTTCCAGCACATGCCAGGACGGAGTTCCAGGTACACATTGTGGCCCATGGTACCAACAGTACGGACTCTGGAAGGTAAGTTAATTCGGGGCTTTTTGGGAGTGAGAGGACGGGATTTTAGATTATTACCTCTAGGTTTTTCCCAGGTGTCCACTTCCATAGGAACTGCTCCACGGTTTGATGTGGCGGTTTCCCCATCTTTGCTCATGCCGGACGGTTCACCCTGGTGGTGTTGCCCAGAAGTAGACGGTGAACCAGCTTGTTTGGCGGTTCCCAACGGCAGTGGAACTGTGTCGGCAGGAGGGGCACACATCTAGGTCAGTTCTAGCAGATGTTCACTGGCGAGATGCACTTCAGGGGTTGGTTCGTTGACAGGAGTCGGTTTGGAGATCAGTCGGCCTTCTAGATAGCATTCTGCGGTTTTCAGATTAATGCTGAAGTTGTAGTTTGACAGTGTGTCCATTCCCAGTATGACGTCCACCGGTAGGTCAGGAATTAGTAGGAATGTTAAGTCTGCCAGGGTATAATCGTCTATCCTGACTAGAGTGGTGTAGCGTTTAGGTGTGACGGTGGTCTTACCATTGGCTATCACTACAAAGTTATTGATCATAGGCTCTCCTTTTATTCCTCTCTCTTCCAAGTGCCCGGCCACTTTCTGGCTGCAGAAGCTCTTGGTGGCTCCGGTATCTATTAGTGCCTGGAAAGATTTACTAACTACATGAATGTCTATTAACGGACGATTTTCATTACAGACGGACGGTGACAGTGGAGTCAATGTCCCCAGAGATATGGTCGACCCCAATTCCACACCTCCATTTCTCGAACACGGACAGTCTCGGGAGAGAATATTCTCCCTCTGGCACCTGGAACAGAACAGTTTCGGCGGTCTGCGACACTCTCGGCGCATGTGGCCGTATCCACCACAGCGGAAACATTGAGTCTGGTAAGAGACCCTCAAATTTCTTTCTTTCTGTCGGTCGGTCCGGTCCGGAGTTACAGAGGTCTCAGTCCGGTTGTCGGTGTCCAGCGAGCAATTGGCCTGATAGCGGTTTCGCTGCTGTGTGTTGTAGGTCAGGTGCGGTTCATCAATGAGGCCCGGTTTGGAGGGTGGCCTGGTGTATTGGTTCATCTGCCATTGAACCAGTTCAACCACTTTTCCCTTCCGTAGGAGCTCATCATAAGTCCTAGTTTCTTGGAAGGCCAGGGCTTGTTGCAGAGACGGTAGTAACCTCTGTCTAATCAGACGGATCTGTTCCTCTTCGGACGGTCGGTTGCAGGATAATTTCTGGAACAGATTCTGCATTCTCGTAACATAGAGCAGAAGTTTCTCATCCGGGCCCTGCGTTCGCCTTTTTATTTCCTCCAACAGGTTTTCTTCGTAATTCACCGGTAGGAAAGCGTCCTTCAATTGGAATTTGAAGTCGTCCCAGTTTTGAAACGTTCCTCTACGGGGGATGAACCAATCCCGGGCGTCTTTCCTCAGGAGTTCGTATACAGAGTCGAACACCTGTCCTAGTGGTACTTTGCGTGACTCAGCCAGTCTTTCCACTTCATCGATGAAATCGGTGACACTTTTAGTGCCATCAAATGAAATTGTCCATTTGTACAGGGGAACTGACGGTGTTGAGGTAAATCGGGCTTCGGGTTCAGGTCGGTAATTGCCTTGTGCCAACGGTCTGAGGGGGTTTCTTGGCGGTATATTTGCCGGAAAAGATATCTCCTGTAGTATTCTCTGCATGTCCTTCTGGTGTCATTTATAACTCGATCTAATATAGAATTTCTTTCAGGTGTGTGAGCTCGTGAGACTGCACCAGTGGACGGTGGACGGATGTCTTCCCCGAGGTCAACAAGCGATGGTTGGACTCCTGCTGCTCGCTGGGGCTGAATAGGGGACACCCCAGGGGAAGGCGGGACCTCCAGGTCCAAGAGAGATCTCCCCTCTTGCTGCGAAGACGGTTGTTGAAGGCTGCCCTTATGAACTTCCTGCAACGCATCCAAGGCTCTGGCTGTAGCTCCTTTCAGCTGACTGACCAATTGTGATTGTGATTCATCAGTGGTGTCAATAAAGTTCAATCTTCCTTGAACGTGTTTTAGCCTTGTGAAAATGCGCGAATATTCGTTATCTGCATTGTCGTGGTTGAAGTGTTGAATTGATTCCACTAAATCAGTGAGTTTATTCTGGCATATCTCTATATCCAAGGTAGGATCCATCCATGTCACAGATTGTAACGGGGTATTCGATTGAATGACCTGTCGTAGTAAGCATCGCTTAGGCATCACTGTGCCCGGCACTGTTTGTCCTCGGAGTTGGAGTTCGTAGGTTAACTCGTCACTCAATAGCCGATTCACATCCATGTTCACTATTGGCGGTTAAGTCTTTCCACGTAAAGTTCGGTTGTGCTCGATCAAAAGTATATTCAGTTCCCGGTTAACACTCACGAACTATCAACTATTTGTTCACTCGCACAGAATTCAAAGCTGTAAAGGAATTATCGATAGCAAGTACACAAGTAAACAGCAATGCCAGTTACAACCAGGCTAAAGTTCACAATTGGTTGTAGAAGTACAATTATACCAGCAATAGTAAAGTTTATAATAGCTTACAGATCAAGATCAATCAGATAAACCGCAAATCAATTAATCAGAATAGTTAAAGTAAAGGTCAAGTCCATATAAATTTAAAATCCAACAACAACCGAAAATTCAACAATGTTTAATATAGCACCAAAAGTCACACAGTTTACGAATGTCCGGTTTAAAACGACTCACTTGTGTAATAATCAGGTATCACTAAAATAGCAATAGTTCATAAACCGTTGACCGAAAAACACTGTCCCAGCAGTTCAATTCAATCGCACAGATAATAGTCAAAATATAAATATCGTAACAGTTAACAGATTAACCAGCAGGAATAAAACACCAAGTCTTTTATTTCATTCACCAATAAATGTTCAGGTCAATGGAAAATGTTCAGTCTCAAGCACAAACTACAAATCCACCTACCTCGGAATAATCAATTCAATTGCACTATAACTGCACCTGTATTGAAATCAAAGCAGAAAAGAAAAAAAAATCCAACAATATCAAAAACAAGTTCAACACTGTTCAGAAATAAAACACTATCAAAAAAGAATTCAAGATTTCATTTCAGTTTCATAAATTGCAATAATTAAAACTCAGAACAATTTATTTATTTCACACAGGTTTCAAGGAGGGAAAGGTCAAAAATAACGGATTTAAAAGTTTTCAGCGGTCAAAAATAAAACTCAGAATATTCTCTTTACTTCACCAATGAATAAGTCGAATCACTTTCGGATGGTATAAACTGTACAGTATTAAATCGGGGCGCAAAATATTTCACTGAAACTCTATTTCTGACGGTCCCTGCTCGGGCGCCATTTTTGTAACGTGGTTTTCTCGGCGAAACTTACCTCGAGCGCCAGCTATTCTTTTTTCTAATAAGGGAGAATAGCAAACCTACCAGGGCAGCTGCTAGTCAGAGACAGAGTTCGTCGTTATCTAGGATATTAGCGATAACAGAGAAAATCAGAAATAGAGCAAATTTACACAGTTTATTCAGATAGCGAAAAATAGTTATATAAAAATACAGTGAAATAAGACGCTATATGAAATCAATACAAAATATAAACTGGTCAGTTTTGTCTGACTGCGAGCACTTTCATAAGAAACAAAGATTTTCCCGGTACGAGTCAGCCAGAATAGAAAATAAGTTAATTTAAACGGTTAATTCCAATATATATGATAAAATCAGGAAAACAGGAATAAAAGGGGTCAGTATAAGAGTGCACAACGGTTATACTTGTCCGATATTCTTTCAGTCCTAGAATTCACCACGTAGTCTACCACTTTGCTTGTTTCTCGTATAAACAGGTTGGGGTTTGGCCAGGTGAAAGTAGAGGGTTGAAAAGGATATGTCGAACTTGCTACAGCATTGGTTCGGTTATGCCCTCCGGTCTGACTATGAGTTACACGCCATAAAGGACAGACTAACTACGGGCTCTAAGGAGCAGGACAAAGCAGGAAAGGTATTCGATTGAACGTACTATAGCATAGGTTTGCATCAGCCCTCCGGTCTGACTATGAGTTACACGCCATAAAGGACAGACTAACTACGGGCACCGGTTATACGGCCAAACGTACTATAGTAGGCTAACTACGGATACCTGGACAAACTAGGAAAGGTATTGTTAAGGATCTGACGGAACAGCTATGTAGGTAGACTCAACGAGGTATAAAAATAGGACCGCAATAAATCGGCTCGGTACTTACAATTCAATTACACTAGCACTCACTGAAGCAAAAATGTAAAGAGAATTCAGAAACTTTAGAAGCGCAAAAAGAAATATGATCGTTTGTAGCAGCGAATAATTCGGAACTAATTTAATTAAAAAGGTATACTTCTAAAACAGAAAATATCTCGGAACTCTCAAGCAGAAAATAATTCGGCACACTAATTACCGATGTAGGGAAACCCCGCCTTTTATAACTTCCGGAGGGGGGTGGAAAAGGTAGGCGCAGAAACGTTAAAATTTTCAGGAGAGTACCTCGGTAAAAACATCTTAAAACTGGCTTATCGTACGTATGTGCAAAAAACGGCGTTATCGGCGATCGGCATTGTTCTTGCGGACGGTTCTACGATGTTTTCTGTATGAAAAACAAAATCAATCGCTAAATGTTCGGTTTTTTCGATTGTTTTGAATTAATTCTGAACGGAATAAAAATTCACGAATTTAAAATGAAAACTCGGATAAATTAAATGAATACTACGGTTTTTCCTGATTGTTGTGAATTAATTCTGAACGGAATAAAAATTCACGAATTTAAAATGAAACTTGAATAAATTATTTTAAAATGAAGATCAATTACTCAGTAACTCAGTTATAAAATTGAACTTCATTACAGTGTAAACAGAACCATAATAAGTTCAATTGGAAGATTAAAAGAAGAAACTTTACATTTCCATAACAGGATATCCGATTCGAATGAAATTTATTTTGTGAATAAGGATTGAATACAGTGATACCTCTTTAATCCGGACAATTGATGGCAAGGTTGTTGTCCAGATTTTCGATTTGTCCAGAAGAAAATAGAATAATATTAATAGGTTCTTCATCAAATGAAATATAATATTCAGAAAAGTAACACGAAAAATAAAATTCTTTGAAATTCTTAAATACCTACACGAGAATACATAATGATTTTTCCATTCATTTTTTTTTCGATTTGTTGATTAAATGAAATAAATCAGTCAAAAAGGTAACAGGAAACATGAATTGGATTATAATTTCCACTAATCAACTACTGTTCTTACACTTTCGTCACCCTCGACAAATTTATTAACTTCGCACTTATTTTTAAGATTTTACGTAGTGTGCATTCTTTTCGACATTTTTAGAAAAAGAACGTTTAACTGCACGCGACAGCAATATACAAGAAACTGACCGTATATTAGGGCAGCCCAGCAACCTTCTGAATCGTGTATCAACTCGAAAATTTCAGACGCCGTGGCTTATGTGCGTCCGGATCATAGAGAAGCGTTCGGTTTCAGGGTTTTGGAATTGAGCGTCCGGATAATAGGATGCCGGATATAAATGTGCCAAAATTAAAATGTACTGAACGTTCATGCGAAATTTCAAGAAAATATTTATGTGAATCATTTTCGAATAATTTCCGCAATATAATTCCATTCGTGCTGAGAATACTTAGCATGAATCTCAAGTCCTATACAAAATTTTGAGGTGAATACATTATTGATTCACCAATGAACGAGTGCTCAAAAGCACCTTGCCCAGGGCTTATTTTTCATAACAAAACAGGGCTGTAATAACTCAAATTCGCACTATTTTCATTTACATGACTTTTTATCTTATGTTGGTACTCAGAAACCTCTTTCGAAAAAAAACTGGTCTGTCACCCAACCTTTTAATGGAAAAATCGCTAAACGATATTCACAAAATTATTTCTTAAATTTTGATGAAACATTTAGTTGATGAGAGGAAATCACGTATAATAATTGTACAAAAGTTTGTGCAACAAAATCAAAAATTTCTACTTCACTTTGTTGACGAACCAAAAAATTATTCTGCACTTTTGGAAAAAAAATTCCATTTTCGAACGAAAAGCTCCGACATCATGGAACAATCGAGAAAATGGAATTTTTCACAATCTATCTTTTCGACGCTGTGATGACCTGGGGCCTATTGCACCAAAATACTTTGCAACTTTTCCCTTTGCACTTTGCATTTTGACAAATTTCAAAAGTAAAAATTAATTATATTGCACAACATTTCTCCCAATATTTAATTTCCGCGAAGTGATTCCCAGTTTGCACTTGACTTTTCACGTCGCACTTTTCAATTATTAATGCGTTTCGTGCAATATAATTCATTTGAAAAGTGAAAAGTGCAAAGTGAAAAGTTGCAAAGTAGTTGGTGCAATAGGCCCCTGATATCGAACAGCTTCTGAATTATCTAATTTTTCGGCAATATTTCAATAGAAATCTTTTTTCAAAATATCTTCACGAAAATCTGCGTCGTTGAGCAGTTATATAGATAAAATTTTGTCCCAATGGGATTTCAGTTTTTGAAAATTCTTGAGAAATTCAAATCGAGTTTCTACCTTTCGTTTTCAGTTCGTTCCAAAGTTATAGTATATAACATACTAGCAAGGTAAGAGGGTTTTACTGGCTAATGGAGGATATAATTGACGAGCCGCAGGCGAGTCAGTTATCTCCTTGAGCCAGTAAAACCCGTTACCTTGCAGACTACATTAAAACCTACGGATTTTGAACCAATCAGAGCAAAGTAGACAATTTGAAATTTGACAGACAGATAATTCTCGTGAACGTCAGATTGACATGTAAACAGCTCGCGAAAGTTTCGGTTGTTCTTCATTTCAAAGTTATTTGGAACTTGAATTATTAATAACTGAATACTGAATTTGATCTCCAGCGCAGTTCTTTTAGTTCTAAATAATTACCTACTAATTTTCTATAGTTCGAACTGTTCGAATTAAATCTTTTTCGATAATGATATGAAAATGGGCAATCGGTGTTTTGACTTGAAAGGTAAGTTGATCCCTAATTACCATTATTCAATAATTTCAATTTCAATACTTTTGTCCAGCATTCCAGGAAAAACATGCCATAATAATCAGAATAATGACTCCCAATAAGAGAAGAATATGCACATAAAAGAATTCATCTGTTTCTACATATCATACATTTTAGCATGTAATAAATATACCTGATTTACTCTATAATTGAAAATTATGAATTCTCTTTATTTGATGAACCTCTTGTGTAGGAGTCATTCTAATCGAAAGTAGTATGAGTACAATTCTCTCAAAATTTTTTTCAGAATGGAAGTTCAGTTTATAAATCAGGTATAATTTCTTTTAATTGATAAGCCTTCTGTGCAGTAGTTATTCTAATTTGAAAGTATTATTAGTATAATTCTACCAGTCAATATTTTTTGGAGAAGAGAGGTTACTCGTTAAATATTAAGACAAGATTCAGTGAACTTCAATATTATTTACAGAAGTACCAAAACAATAATATTTTATGAATTATCATCTGTATAAGGATTTATAATGAGTTCAACATTATGTGACCTTTCTGTCATAAACTAGTTCAACCTGTTTAATTTTATATTCCCTTCGGTGTATCCCTTGAGCATTCGTGCTTTAGGAGCCTTGGTATCTTTGCTGGATGAGTCCAGCAAACGTTCACTAAAAATAATATACACTGTTCTTTCTTTCTACAGGTGTTTCATTGGGAAAGGGAAATACTTCACAGGTGCATAGGTGACACCAAGACGGTTCTAGAGATACCCCATTTATTGGGTCTCACTGTCTTCATAGCCGAGATACAGGGTGTTTTATGAATTTGGCCAGTTTCTTCCTGAGGCCGTTCCAAACGAACCACCCGGTATATTTTCTTCATATTTGGCAAATATGTTCCTAATTGAGAGCCCAAACATATCATGCAATAACCGCCTCGAAATTCAGGTCCGGGTTAACGAAAAATTATGAATCGTTTGAATACTTGAAACAACACCCTGTACATGGGAATTCTGAAAATCTGTTTTAATATTCGAAAACACCACTAAAAACTAAACTGAGATGTATCCTTCAAATTTTCGCGCAGAAAGTTTTACTGCACAAATTTTCAAGGTAAAAGTGAAGTTTTTAGGAACTTGGATACCCGAAAAGTGGTTTGAAGTGACTTTAACAATAAATTATCAACAATATTGAATCCATAATTATTTCAACATTACTCTGCAATTCATTTTCACATTGGTTTTCTTTTTTATAGCTGTATACTTTAAAATCCAGGTCCGGGTTAACGAAAATTATGAATCGTTTGAATCCTTGAAACAACACCCTGTACATCGGAATTTTAAAAATCTGTTTTAAAATTCGAAAATACCACTAAAAACTGAACTGAGACGTACACTTCAAATTTTCGCGCAGATAGTTTCAATGCACAAATTTTCAACGTAAAAGTGAAGTTTTTTAGAACTTGGATAGTACCTGAAAGTGGTTTGAAGTGACTTAACAATGAATTATCAAAATACTGAAATCCATAATTATTATACGTTATGATGCAACTCACTCCTCAATAAATGAGAACTAATGTGGAAATGAATTACAAAGTAATGTTGAAATAATTATGGATTCAATATTATTGATAATTCATTGTTAAAAGTCACTTCAAACCACTTTCAGGTATCTTAAATCTTAAAAACTTCACTTTTACGTTGAAAATTTGTGCATTGAAACTATCTGCGCGAAAATTTGAAGTGTACGTCTCAGTTCAGTTTTTAGTGGTATTTTCGAATATTAAAACAGATTTTCAAAATTCCGATGTACAGGGTGTTGTTTCGCGGATTCAAACCATTCATAATTTTCGTTAACCCGGACCTGGATTTTCAAGTATACGGCTATAAAAAGAAAACCAATGTGAAAATGAATTACAAAGTAATGTTGAAATAATTATGGGTTAAATATTGTTGATAATTCATTGTTAAAG
The DNA here is from genome assembly GCA_013421045.1 of Propylea japonica. Taxonomy (NCBI): domain Eukaryota; kingdom Metazoa; phylum Arthropoda; class Insecta; order Coleoptera; family Coccinellidae; genus Propylea; species Propylea japonica. Next base: position 3,198,185 of record CM024244.1, read on the forward strand.
TCACTTCAAAACACTTTCAGGTATCCAAGTTCCTAAAAACTTCACTTTTACCTCGAAAATTTGTGCAGTAAAACTTTCTGCGCGAAAATTTGAAGTATACGTCTCAGTTTAGTTTTTAGTGGTGTTTTCGAATATTAAAACAGATTTTCAAAATTCCGATGTACAGGGTGTTGTTTCGAGGATTCAAACGATTCATAATTTTTTGTTAACCCGGACCTGGATTTTCGAGGCGTTAATTGCATGATATGTTTGGGCTCTCAATTAGGAACATATTTGCCAAATATGAAGAAAATATACCGGGTGGTTCGTCTGGTACGGCCTCAGGAAGAACGGGCAAAATTCATAAAACACCCTGTATCTCGGCTATGAAGACAGTGAGACCCAATAAATGGGGTATCTCTAGAACCGTCTTGGTGCCACCTATGCACCTGTGAAGTATTTCCCTTTCCCAATGAAACACCCTGTATAATATTTTCCATTCAATCGATAGCACTAAGGAATTATAGAAAGAAATTATTGCTCATAGTCAAATTTTAAGAAATCCACATTGTTAGAATCTACCAAAAGTTTCATTTTGGAGGCAGACTTAGAATCAGATTACTCTTCTAATTTGTATTGGATTAATATTCAAATGGGTAATCTTTATCGACTTATCAACAGTTCTGTTTGAATGAGCAATATAATATCTGGTACCTGTTGTTCTAGATTTAGGCCAAAATCAGAAGAAGCATTCAAACTCAACAATAAACATTCAAAATTCGTAAAAGGGTACTTAATATACATAGTAGTAGGTTGTTATGGTTATGATTCATATAAATCATTTGATTATAAATAATAATTGATTCCTAATATTCCTCTTCAGTTGTATGACATAAAAGTGAATTACCTAAATTAGCAGTGAAATGTATTCTGGCTTTTCTTTCTGAATAAATGTTGAAAAATGATTATATTGATAATTTTCATGAACTCTTATATCTATTCTTTCCTTTGTCTAAGATTCTTTCAGTCAATCTATATTCGTTTAGTTAAGCTCCTCAAAAACATTTGTGCAATAAATCATTCTGTATTAATCAGCAATCGTTCACCTGTTATGAGTAAATGCTTCATTTCTTTCCTCTGTAATATTCTACTTATTTGAAAAAAGATGGACTATGAATGAATTCATCGCATTATGTCTTACTTATCGATATCCTTTAGAATCAGTAGTTTTCATACGACAAGATAACTATTTTATATGCTAGGCGAAGACTAAGAATCAAGTAATCCAATTTCCACTTTATTATACTTTTACACTTGCTGAAAAGAGAACTGAACATATTGAAACTGATCCATAAAAAAACACAATTTCTAAATACTCTTCGAATTCGTAGTTATTGAAATTCCATCCGTCAAAGTAATACATAAGTGGAACATTAACTTCATTGTTCTGCATTTTCATTTTGTTATTTATTGCATGTTTTTCCTGGTGTGTTGGACAAATAAGAAGTAATCTGAAAATTGAATCAATACTGTAATAGGTTCTCGTTGATGGAAAGTCAACAACGATTTTCCTGTTCCCATATCTATGTTGAAAACGAAATAATTTGAACTAAAGCAAATTAACACAAACTCCTTGAACGCTCAAATGAAAATTTCGAGCTGCAATCTTTTAGAATTAGAATTTCTTGAAAACAATTTTAACAAATAACTTGACTTTCGCATACGTCAATCTGACATCTGATGAAAATGTAAACAAGCGCGGTCTGTCAAATTTCAAATCGTCAACTTCGTCCTGATTGGTTCAAAATCCGTAGGTTTTAATGTAGTCTATACCTTGCGTGTATTGTTTTATATTTTATTTGTTTCTCGTTTGTAAAAAGGTGAGATAAAGTCCAAAAAAATCTCAATAATTTGTCGCAAATGTCGTAAGCCATGCATCATTTATGACATCGGAAAATTATGACAACTGTCAGTGGCTTTACGAGAGGGAAGTCCTTCGAGAATATTTTGCTCATTTCTGACGAAACAGGCCAGATCCAATTGAAACAAGGCATGAATATCGTTTTAAATACTTTTATAACGTTTATTACTAAAAATATTTGGTCCAGGGACGATAAAATTAGAGAATGAATGAAATTAGAAGCGAGTATGTACGTGAAAAAGAAAACAAATAAATAGATACGAATAAAACAAGGTACGAATATCGTTTTTGAATAGTTTGAGAACGTTTATTGAGAAATACATTTGTTCCAGGAACTCTGAGATTAGAAGGATGAATGAAATTAGAAGAAAGTACTTGACAACTTTCAATGTAAATAATACTACTAACTTGTAAAAATTTTACAAGTTAACTGTCAATTTCACAAGTTAGTGACTTGATAAAATAAACTTCCTTGATTAATATTGTGTTTTTGGAAACTGACGTTTACAAATGAGAAACAAATAAAGTGTTTACAGATTGCCGGCTGAATTGATTTCGCTTCACGATTTCATCCGAGTCATAACGACTCCCGTTTGAAAATTCAAAACTTAGTTACAGACATTTGAACAAATGTTCATCAAAGAAGCAATGCAAAAATAGTTATTTGAGTTCTTACATCAGAATCCTCATCGGCTAACGTGGCTGCCTGTTGTTGGTGCGGTAATGATGTGGATGTCCTCTCCACCTTCACCTTACAAGTGCAAGTGTCCCTCCACCTATTGATAAAAGAAGATAGAAGAGTTAGAGCCGAAATACAACTTTAGTATCCAGGACGTTTATTAATCACCATAATAGAGTTTTAATCATTTAATTTTTCTGTTTCTTTTTTCTGCTTTGATTTTTTCGTTTCAGATTCAGAATTCCGAAGGCATCCTGGAGAGGGTTATCGTTCATTTGGACTAAATAAAGAAGAAAACCTTCAATATTCTAATAGTTTTTTTAAGTGCTATTTTTGTTGAAACGGCGAGACAGGGTTTTTCTACTGGGGTTTTTCCCTGAGCTCTGGTATCATACGAAAAAATAGTATGGTTCCCCGTTTTGCACCAACCTCAGTTAGGGATTTTTATTTTTGTTTTATGTATTGTATTATGTTAGCTCTTGATTTCAAAAGAATATATATATATATATATATCGAACACGTTGATATATATATATATATATATTAATCACCATATCATTATTTTCAAAACAAGTGCGGAAAGAGATATTTTCCCGCGCGAAACTGCCGTTACCCGAACGATTCAGCTAGCCGAGTGCAATAAAGACAATTTCCACACGAGTTAGGAACAATATTTTTCTACAAGCGCTAATACTAAATCGATTCGATTTCAACACAAATCAAATTTGATTTAAACATTCATAATATACATGCATAACAGACGTAATCCTGCATGTCGTTGCCATAACGTATTCGGTTTCCAAATTTTAAACATTTCCATAAAATAAGCCAAAAACACTTCCTCCTTTCTCGGTTTCACATTTTTTGAATTACACTAGTCTTCTTTGACTCTTGATGATAGCAAACTCAAACTGGCCTCATAGGATGCTACTATATTTGTGAGTGCAGGTTGAAAGCGCCTGCTTGTAGAAAAAATATTTATAACGAAAAGTTCCCGATAAAAAATTTACTTTATTCATTTATTTACTTTCTTTGTGAGAATAAGGTGAGGTAAGTATTGCTATGCAAGGTTGTAATGTCTAGAAAAAAGTTCATTGAGTTCAACATAAATAGATAATTCAAATAAACCCATCAGGTATTTCGTTATTGATAGCCCCCTGCAAAACATTAATAATTCTGTAGTAGAGATCAATGCATGTTATTCAATTTAAAATATAAGAGTACAGCAGAATATAATTGATTGAAAGGGACAGGTGCATGGTATCAACTGTGTTCACATCGCTCTTCAATTAATCACAGCTTCACTACATAGTATAAAACAAAGTCGCTTTCTCTGTCCCTATGTCCCTTTGTATGCTTAAATCTTTGAAACTACGCAACGGATTTTGATGCGTTTTTTTTAATAGATAGAGTGATTCAAGAGGAAGGTTTATATGTATAATAACATCCATTAAATAGTGGAGAAGTACTCGTCTTCACGTAGTCGAACCATATCGGTTGAAACCGTTATCGGTTCAAAGTTCGAAAATTACAGACATTTGGGCAAAACGATATAGCACTCGTTTAAGTAGAACAAGCGCTCAAAAACATACTGCTCAGTTGGTATACGGATCTATACTATGTTACAAATGAAATGTTATATGGTTTTATACTAGGGGAAGTGTGCCCATGTTGGCACCCTTAACGAATTACTTACATATTTCGTTGAAGGATTATTTTTCTATGTTATCGAATGGACAGATTTACTGCTACTCGTATGTAATATGCATTCTTATATAATATAGTTTCAATATAAGTTTTTAAAAATTTGGATTATAGCTCTTTTTAAAATTTGGCCACAGGTGCCATCATAAGATCACGTATGTCCTTTGATGGCATATAGCTTAAAATAAAATGATATTATTTATTGAAATGTTTTATTGAAAAAATAGCAGTCCTATTTCATGAAAATGAAAATATAAGTGTAAAGAAACTAAGTATACATTCTTTGGCATCGTTAAAATATAAAAATATAATGTTTATACGCACAATTCACATACGAATATGATTTGCACTATCACACTCGGCATGGCACCAGCTGGCGCATTTCTGGCAACGCAACCAATTCTCCCTTGGTCGAGACATGGACAACAGCTTATAACAATAATATAAAGACAAGCGGCATCTGAATCATCGTCATAATGTCTTTCTTCATTTTCTTCTACGAACTTAATCTGTCTTTTGACCTAGCTTCTCTCTCTTTCTTTGTCTTCCCTTCTTTTTCCAACTTCTTTTCTTTTATGTCAGGGGTTGTATTGAGGATTCCAACTTTTCCTCGCTTCTTCCTCTGTTCACTGTTGATTCTGCAACGGCAGTTGGCAGTGGTGAGAGTTCATGTATGATTTTCAATGATCTCGATACTTCACTTGAAACTACCAGGCTTTGGAGGAATCGTCTCTTGATCTTGATTATTTTCCTATGATGGCACCCTATGCTATCATAGGAACACTCTGGCTATGCCATCATAAGCATAAGTAACATATATTTTTCAACAAAGCGAAAAAAGGTACTGAAAAGACGAAAAAACCTTAAACTTTCACACTTAAAGCATTGTTATAGAGTGATTCAAGGAAAGTATAATCATTTTTTACACAGATTTATTGAATATCCAAATAAAACGAAAAAGAATGAAATAACTGTCATACATCAACACTTACCGAAATGATTGAACTCTTATAACATTCACAAAGTGCCATGTATTCAAGGTGTAACTACGTATATCAAGAGTAAATGCCATTTGGCGTACAATCTCATTAAATATAAGTTTGTTCAGTTGATGTTAACAGACTTCTTTGAAGTGTGCCATCATAAGCAGGATGCCATCATAGGCATACTTCCCCTATAGTGAATGTATGTGAGAATCAAAGTTATTTCCAGATGAACATATACTCCATAGGTTAAATTTTTGTGTGACGATTCCTCATTTGATTAAATTTATCCGTATAGAAAACCTTATGTCAGTATAAAATATTAATTTCAAATCTTTCGACAACGGCAACACCACGCCACTGGTAGTTGTTCGATTCACGCGGTCGAAGTATCTGCATTGTTGCCGACTCAGTTGGAGTTGATGTAGCTGTCCTTGTTCTACTCATGGGAAATAATTTGGATGTTGGCTTCAACTATTCCTGAATTTATGAATGACATGCCGCGTCTCCTCTTTCCTTTGTCTAAGCTCAAAATCATTGATTTGATTGCCCAATCAAGCTTTGTGAAAACCACGGGTAGTCTGGCAAAATATTCTGAAATGTTTGTGACGTCATTCGATGAAATTTTGTTCAGCATTATATTTATTTATTCGAAAAACGTTTTTTATCCATCTGAAATTATTGGAACCCGCTGAGGAACATCTACAGTACAAAGAAGAAAAGGTTTTGGAAACATTGATAACTTAATAACTTCATGTGAGTCTCATTATACGTGATCACAAAAGATCTCCGGATTTGGATATGATTTAATAACAGAAAAGTTTTACTGGTTTTTATATGTAGATATTATTCGCTGCAGGTTTCACTGAACTCGATTCTTAGCATCTAGAACTCAACAGACGGATATTGAAAAAAATGTTTAAGCTGTAGTCGAAATCATTTGAATATGCAATCATACAAAAATTAAATATGTTTCACAATTAGATATTTTGTTCGTGTAATTTGCATTTAATTTTTTCACTAGACCACATTTCTGTCAAAGTTTGCACTGTTGTTACAAATATATCAAGCAACGGAGCGTCATATTTGTGTAGATTATATTTTGTGCATCAAATATGCGAATGCTACAAAGAGGAGTTTGTCAATTTGAGGAGACGGATTCATTCGAAGTTGACAATCACTAGCCGTTCAAGCTACAGGTAGAGGTCACCAAGAATATAACAAGACAGAAATTGGTTGAATCGGTGCAAGACTTACTTTTCCAAGGCCTCCAGTCTCTTCCTCATTCTGGCACGGTCCTTCTTCGACTTTTCATATTTTTCCTTGAGATCCTCGACTTCCTCGATGAATTTTTTCATCACCTCCTTAAAATTGAAAAAAATGAATGAAAATTTTGCAGCGAATGGAATTTAGGATATTGAAAACTTCATATTATACTTAATATAAATAATGAAAGCGCAGAAATATTAATCGATATAAAATCAACCAATATTAAACCCACACTTCGGAACTAATCCCGTCAACGAACAAAGAACATGCATAGTGGTAATATCAAACAGAGCATCCATAAATAGCTATTTCGCCCTATTTGGGGCTCATCAGTATGGAGGAGCTCCGTTTGAAAGGCATTCTAGGTTCCATTACTTGAAGAATGTTGCCCAGTTCTGAGAATAACAGAAACAAGACGCCATCTCTTGGGATCCTTACGAACACCTACCTCCAATGCATGAACGTTGAACGAAGTCGCGAGATGTTTATCCGTTTTTCATACGAACTGGTGGCAGTCCAACTTTGTGGATTTTTACCTTCAGTCGATGAAGTGGAAACGCTCGTTTCTTCGTCGTAAACCAGACGTGGTGATAATAATAATGAATGAAAATTCATGTTATTCTCAGAACTGGGCAACATTTCTTCAAGTAAGGGAACCTAGAATGCCTTTCAAACGGAGCTCCTCCATACTGATGAGCCCCAAATAGGGCGAAATAGCTATCTATGGATGCTCTGTTTGATATTACCACTATGCATGTTCTTTGTTCGTTGACGGGATTAGTTCCGAAGTGTGGGTTTAATATTGGTTGATTTTATATCGATTAATATTATTCTCCGCTTTCATTATTTATATTATGCCTGCGTTACTGTTAAAACGCATGAATTTTCATTCATTATTATTATCACCACGTCTGGTTTACGACGAAGAAACGAGCGTTTCCACTTCATCGACTGAAGGCTTCTTAGTCCAGAAGGTCCCACCTGGTTCACTGATGGCTCTGTCACAGCAACAGGGTCTGGGGCCGGAATCGTGGGTCCTCACTTTAATCAGGCTTCCCTCTGGGGAAGGACTGTTCCATTGTGCAGGCTGAGCTATTTGCGGTTCTTGCATGCGCACTGGAGAACATTCGCAGGGGATACTCTGGCCAGCACATTTATATATGTTGCGACAGCCAGGGAACTCTGAAATCTCTATCTGATGTTAGAGTTGATTCTCTCTGGTAGAAGAAGCAGGAAAGCTCTGCTGTGGGCTGGGCTCTGATAACTTTTAAAAGTGATCTGGTGTCCGGCTCATGCGGATATACCTGGTAACGTCAAGGCAGATGAACTGGCTAGGCGGGGAGCCGGATTAGCATTTGTTGGTCCGGAGCCTTCGCTGCCAATCTGTCGCACATCTGTCAGAAGTTTCTTCAGGAACTGGCTGAACAGGGAATTTTCCTCGAATGGAGCGCAGGGGTGGGCCTGAGGTGGTCGAGGATTCTCATTGAGAAACCGTCCTCGCGATCTGAGGTCAATAGGCTTCTGCTGCTGGAGAGGAAACAACTCAGTCTGGTGACTGGTGCATTGACTGGTCACATGTTCAACAAGCATTTGAAGAGAATGGGATTGACGAGCTGCTCCCTATGCCGGTGGTGCAGGAGTACTGATGAAACGGTTGAGCATATTTTGTTCAACTGTGAAAACCTACTGAGTTAAGGTCAACACACCTAGGAAATCCAACACCTTCTATTCCTATGGTGAGAGGGACCACTCCTGGCAGGCTCGCGACATTTCTGTCTTCGTGTCTGAGGAGCTGAGTCTCTGTAGAATGCGGGTGAACAATGGGCCACTAGGCCTCAGTTCGGCCGGTAAGGCACCGCACAGAGAAGAAGAAGAAGGTAAAAATCCACAAAGTTGGACTGCCACCAGTTCGTATGAAAAACGGATAAACATCTCGCGACTTCGTTCAACGTTCATGCATTGGAGGTAGGTGTTCGTAAGGATCCCAAGAGATGGCGTCTTGTTTCTGTAATTCTCAGAACTGGGCAACATTTCTTCAAGTAAGGGAACCTAGAATGCCTTTCAAACGGAGCTCCTCCATACTGATGAGCCCCAAATAGGGCGAAATAGCTATCTATGGATGCTCTGTTTGATATTACCACTATGCATGTTCTTTGCTCGTTGACGGGATTAGTTCCGAAGTGTGGGTTTAATATTGGTTGATTTTATATCGATTAATATTATTCTCCGCTTTCATTATTATATTATGCCTGCGTTACTGTTAAACGCATGAATTTTCATTCATTATTATACTTAATGTTTCATCATAAATTGTACTAACATATATAAGTATTCGTGCAGTAGAGGACACCAGGGGAATCATTCCACTCACTGTTCTAAGGATATTAAAATTCGTTGCCTAGCAACTTGCTTAATTATATTCAGTGAAATTCAAACACCAGTCGAAATCTATGAACTTCGAACTGCCGCTGCTTGGCAACTTATTATTATCAATATCCTTATTATAATAATATATTATATTATTTATATATTAGAACAGTCTCTATTCCGTATTTAACACCTACTTCGGAATCGAGGGTTCAAATCCCACTAAGTTTTACTTTTTTTTTTGAAATTCATCTAGAATGTTTGGACCAATAATTCAATAATTTCGAATATAAAAACCAAACCATTTTTTTATTATTTAGATGTCTGAACAAAACATTTGAATGGCTGTAGTAACGAAACCGTTTTTACGATTCGTGATAGGTATAATAAATAAATTTTAAAAAATTTTTTAGATTTCGGGTAAAAATTTTTATCGCTGTAGACATGTGAAAAAATTTGTGTTCGATTTATGAAAACGAAATTTCACAGAAATTCTTTGAAAATTTTTATTCAGAAAATAAAATTCAATTCGACAAATGAAAAAAATTGCAGGTTTTCCGTCGAAAAATTTTCGGAGTTCGTCACGTTTCTGAATGAAGGACCCTAAAATACCGAGGTTTGAGAAGAAACCTTCACTCTAAGTGTTATACATAAATGATCACACTCATTAGAATCTTGCTCAAAATGACTTTAACACCCTGCATCTCGCTTATGCTTCGAAAACGGAATATAGGTAATATGTGATAAGGCAAAAATGATTCTCCCAGTGTCCTCTAGACGAATATACATATATATTCGTCCTGTTCATGATGGAACACCCTGTATTTCTGACCCTTTTTTTCCTGAAACAAATCAAATTCGATGTGTTTTGTAAGGTACAACCCGCAAGACGACCAAATAAATTGATATTCGACAGAATAAAATGATTGAGAAAACCCGACAGTAGTTGTTAAATTAATAATTTATCTTACTTGAAACGAACCTGAGGTGAGCACAAAATAGATAAATGACAATTAAGAAAATGATAATTTATAGAAATGTCTGTAATGTAACCTATATATTCAATATACATAATATGTATTTACGTCGGCCTCAAAATGGAAGGTTGGTTTACGAAACTGATCAATAGTAATCCGTTTTTCCGCCGACCTCGAAATAAAAGGTGATTTAATGCGTATGGAATTGAACATTAATGACCCATTTTAATGTTCAATTTATGCTATATCTTAATGTGCAATCCTCATGGCAGAGGTACACAAAGTATCCAGAAGCAGTACGAAAAATGTCAAAACTCTGCTGAACATAGAAATTCCATTATGAAAAATGTATGTCTTGTGCAAAATTAGAATGCATTTCAATTAAAAATTCATACACAATTCATGTTTAGATCGTCGGAAAAATCTTGTAATGAACTTGGTTATTAATCGAGCGACCAAAGGTCTCGAAATATTAACTCGTTCGCTCCGCTCACGCTTTAAAATATCTCGACCATTAGTCGCTGTCTTTAATACCCTAGTTGATTAAATAACTATTACTGCTCAGTTTCTATTATTTTAATATGCAATCGTCATGGGCAACCGTACATGAAGATGTAAAAGCGATAGGTTAGAGTGATTTACAACTCTTCTGGCAAAAGAAACATAAAAATTAATATACATAATGTCAAATGTCCGTCTCGTGCCAGAATGTATCACAATCAAGAATTTATACTCATTCATAATGACGCCGACGGAAAAAATTTGTAATCGCCTCGTTCATTAGGCTTCCGATTAATCATCTCGAACTAGTTGATCAAAGAACTTTACTTATGCTACTGAGTTTGGCTCTGAGGGCTAGGAAGATATGATGTCGAGACAGAATATTGGGTCTGTTTCAAATATGGGTATAGTAAGTTTTGGAGTAAGGCGCCACCAGAAGTCAAGAAGTTTACTAGGTCGAAATCGGGAATTGCTTTTAAAATGCGGAGATCAGCACAAACCTGAGATGATTCTAACCTACAAACAAACAAAAAGAACTATGCTGAATGACTATTTTACCAAGAGAATTAATTCATATTAAATAAGATTGAAAAATATATTTCACCTTAATTCTCTTCAACTGCAGATCAAATATTCAAAATATCAATTAAATATGCCTGTGACAACAAGGAAGGAACTAAATATTCTACAAATTTTATTTTCTTCAGGTGATTCGAAATATGGAATTTGAATTATAAAAATGAAATAAAATATCACTGATACGATTTTATGCTGTAGTTTTGGTATTTTCACTTGAATACTGTATAATTATTCAGATGAACTCAACTTTTCATGTGGAATATGAGAAAATATTAGACTGTTATGAATTTAAAAAAAAAACATTTCTTCAAGTCTTCTTATGAAGACTATGAGCTATGAAAAATAGAACATGAAAATTTTAATGCGAAGAAATTAGGAATGAGACATCGGATGAAGCAAGTAAGCTTGTAAGTAGGTACCTACGCGCATGTTTTATAATGAATAAATTGGATTACATCAATGAAGACTATAACTGACATAACACGCATTTATGCAGTAGTTTTGGTATTTTCATTTCAATTCTTTATAATTGTGGAGTTGACTTATTCATATTGAGTGAGAGAAAACGATTGTTATTGGTTTGGAAAGTTGAATATTTAATGTATATAAAGTTAGTAACAATATTTATAGCCAACTATTCGGAAATATTCCCTTTTCAAGTCTCGTTAAGAAGACTTTGAGTCCTAAAATTCAAAACATTACAATAGATACCCACTTGCAAGTACTTGCTTTATCCGATGTTTTCATTACTGATTTCTCTTCATTACATTTTTCATATTTTACACTGTAGGACTCAAAGTCTTCATAACGAGCCTCAAAAAGAATGATTTTCTTTTCATATCCAATTACAGTTTAACACTTATTCACTTTCAACATGAATAATTCAAGTTCATTCTAACAATTAGGTATATAGTATTGCAATGATAATGCCAAAACTACTGCATAAATTAGTATCAGTGATATTCTTCATTGTTGTCATTTAAATTCCATATTTTGATTCACCTGAAGAAAATTGAATGTGTAAGTTTTCAGTTCCTTCTTTGCTGTCACAGCCCACTATAACACCGAAAGATTGCATATTTAACAGATATTTTGATCTGCTTTTAGGAGAATTAAGGTGAAATTATATTCATTAGTATAATTTAATGAATAATAAGTACAAAGTATCGAAAAACCACAAAATTTCCCAATAAATCGCACTCAGATTACAACAATCAATTCATTATAAGTTAATGTTGGTCCTCCAATCTCGGCTCAACCATAGACAACTGTCAGAACTGTTCGTAGCCTATTAGGCGCTAGATAACTAAACGAGTTGATTACAAGATTTTCCGTCGGCCCCATGAGAATTTAGAAAGAATTTTCGATTGGAAAATATTCTTATTTCGCACAAGGTATACATTGACATAATAAAATTATCATGTTTCCATGTTCCAGTAGGGTTTTAACTTTACCCGAGACTTTACCCGTATAGCTTCTGAATACTTTGTGTTCGGTTGCTCATAACAAATGAACATCAACATAGCATAAATTGAACAATAAATAGGTCATTAATGTTCAATTTCGTATACATTAAGTCACCCTTTATTTCGAGGTCGACGGGAAAAGTTTATATAACTGTGTGCCTTCAATCTGAAAAAATTATCTCGGACGAGTTGTCAATGCAATGCCAGTTAAATAGCGCTATGTGTAACGAATTTGTTGGTGCTGAATACCAACGGAAACAATTTTTCTAGTGAACTGAAATAATGAGTTCCTTTTTATTTTAATATGTACCTATATGATATACTAGCTAAAAAACATTTTGTTATTTTGTCTGATTCATTCGAGTTGGGTATAAAGAAAACAGTGAAGACCCATGAAGAGTTGAAGGGCATCAGGAATCTAAAGTAGAGATGCAACTTTCGTTGATTTATTGCTCAGTGCTATACAATAGTTTCTTATGTCTATTATAAGCTTGTTCATTTGTTGATTGTGCCATGCTGAAAGCTCTAAAATAATTAACACTAAACATAAATCTGCTAGAATTTCAATCTCATTTCAGAAATTACTAGGGGTACTATGTGCAAATATGTGTGTTAGTATACATCGCTACTGTAGTACTGAGTACTGCTTGATGACCGAACGATCCAAAAACTTTACATAAATAAGCTTCGTAACATAAGAACAGAAAAAATTTAACACAAAAGTTGAAAGACTCCATTAGCTTTGTTTTTCGGTCATATTTCGGATGCAGCGTTACAAACATATTGTATAATTAATATACATACCTTCCAGTGCATCCCTAAAAAATCGTCATATCATAAAAATACAATATTATGAATGAATCGATGTGCAACACCAGAAAACGGCAAGAGATTTTGCCAAGGAAATAAATATTATTAATACTCACTTGGATATGGAACTGAAGATATCGAGTATGTCGATCTGAAAAAAAATTAGGGAGTTACTTGAAAGTGTATAATTATGAATTCAAAGAATTTTCTGTAGTACCTTTACAAACTAAATTTTCGGTCAATTAATATCTTAGAATATTATTGATTCATTCCAGACACACGGTACCATGAAGAATAAGACAATTTTGTTTATATGCTTTCGAATATTCAAAATAATCAAGAAATTAGAACGATTATTAGGAAAACTACGATACAACTGTAATACCTAAATGATGTCAAAATTATATTCATATCTGTCTGTATGAAGAACACCAACTTGAAGGATGCGAAAAGCTAAACTTCTACACCGATTACACTCAGCTCACTTCCACTGCAGGGAGCAGGGAAGTGGGCAGCGCGAGAATGTAATCATTACATTTCCCTGCTGCCTTCCATGCCATTCGTGCTGCTCTACGCTCCCAGAATTGGCGGTTTACGTAGGGAAGTCAAAGGACCGGCAGCGTGAATGATAAATTCAACGGGGTTGCTGTGGCATTTCATTGTTCGTCGTTGCCGACACTTGGTCCCGAGGAAAATGTTGCAGCAGAGTGTAAATGCTCACTGCCTTCGGTACTGTTGCAGAAGTTTTTCGGGACTTAGTGCGGACAACGCGAGCTGCAGAAGGAAGGGCTGAGTGTAATTGAGGCTTAACCTTAAAACAAATCCACCACGTGCTATGCACAGATCAACTTCATATTTGAACTGAAAATATCTATATTTTATGTAATATACATTTTAATTTATCGTTCCCCATATGTTGAATACTTAAATGCATTCATTGTGTTGTGCCACTTTCTCAATTATTCTCCGTCCACGTTATTATTCCATTATAGTTGCACCGGTTAAAGAACCCTAAAAAAACTAGAATTCAACTTAGCCAAATACGCAATAACTTCTGAAAACGTATGTCGCATACATCTTTTATGTCGAATGAGTTTTTATGTTGAACCAGAGACATTAGGCGCATTCATCAGAGGGAACCGATTAATTCTCACTAGTTTCGCTACCGACAGGCAGGTATCGGTAATTAGATATCGGTGTCATTAGCTGAATGTTCCAATTCAAAATACAAATGTCAAATATTTACAACACGTCACCGAAAGTGAACATAATTCTAGAACATTACCAAAAATGGAGTCCGCTGCCAACATGTCGTACAGGTAGCGTTGCGTTCAGCAGAAAGTATTCGTAACTGTTTCGTAACAGTACCTTCTGCTGGATGTAGCCAATGTTTTGTTCAATGAATGTATTCCAAATTGCTGTCAGAAATTTTTGGTCGATCTGAAAACAGTGATCCTACCAGGTCTTCGCTAACACCTCAGAGTGTATTATTTTAAAATATTTCTAATATGCCAGACAGAATCAATGACGAATTAATTAATTATCCTCCCGGTCTCGTTAAAAGTTCGCTGTGCTTTAGAGCTCATTTCAAACCCATAAGTAGTTACAAGTGAGATGTATTCTGACAATGACACCCTCATAACACGTGAATACTTTGGAGTCAATCATTACACTACGACAACTCTTGAACCCCCTAGGTTTCGAAAAATAAAATTCATATTTTCTTCTATTCCAAACATTCGATTTTTTACTCTCTGCTTTATGAAGAAGAGAAAAAATAAAACAAATGAGAATAAATTTAAATATATCGATTATTTACTTTTAATTTAGAATGGTTATTTCACAAACTCCAAATGTAATCGTTCGTTTTACCAATTCTTCTCAAAATCGTCACCAATAATCCTAGGCATCCACGAATCAAGTCACTTTGAAAATATAGTCAGGGCATATAATCCCTGAAGGGTCAATTCGTGAAAAGCTGAAGGTGGCTTTCGGCGATTGGATAGTGCTCTGTCTGGTGAGTTTGTTGGCGAGTTCATCTTCTTGATATTGTTTTTTCGAAGAATGTTTAGAGGATTTCGCGTGCAATGTGTTGGAGCGTTATGATCCTGATAAATGAAATAATCCCCGAATTCTTTGTGCAGAGGAACAATGATTGGTTCAATGATGTTTTCTGTGTTGATAGCACCACACATTTTTCGTTCAATTATAACCAAAGGTGTACAGTGACCGAACATTATATCCCCCTGCGCATTATTAACCTTTACAAACACTTCCTTGTCGACTATCAGTTTGTAAACCGAAAAAAAATCGCTTCCACTGGTCCAGTTGATAGCCGAGTTACTCTTAAGAGTTTTCTTGCCATTCATTTCAAGGAATGCAATCATTTCCTTATGGTTCTGGTTGAAACTACCCGATCAACCGAGCAACACTGCCGGTTTCCCGAAAAACCGCACTATGCGCCCTTCTGTCCGTGAAATATTAAAGTTGCGCAACAGTCTGATGGGTTGACAAAGCATCATGCTACATATAAGGTTACGGTTCTTGGTGGGTAAAAAGAAAAAATTCAATTTCCTGGCATTTTCCACGAAAATATTCCGAATATTACTACAACTCTCGCTATTAACTGAAAACTGATTAACTACGATAAACATATGCTGTTAATGCAACACTCATTATTTATTTTGTTCTAATTTATTCTAAATTCCGTTGTATAATTATTTACTTGTTTCGAAACAATCGTTGAATCAACGCATCGATTTCTTTAATTAATTTTCACATTTATTCCGTTCATTATTCATTTCATTTAATTGTAATAAAATACGTTGGGAAATCTCGGACTACATATGGGGCGAGATAACAGTTCGAATTCTCGTTCCAAAAAGTGCGCTACGCAGTGAATGAATTCACTCGAAATCACGAAATTTTTGGACATTTTCGCTTTTTCTGCAAGTTTTTTCAAGACAATAGATACTGGAAGTACCATCTCCAACTCTGGCGTTCATTCCAACAAAGGTAGGTCGAGTGCTTCCAACGTAACTTTTGTGTATTCTTTTTCTCAAATTCTTTTTCCATATTTTTCTAAAATTTCTGAACTTTCGTAACATTGGTCCTATTCGAGCCAAATTTCTTCAATTGCCGATTGTTTCGAAATTATTTTATTTCAATATCTCACTTTCATTTTTTTCACTATCGATAAATCGATTCACATATGAGTGTTGCATTTAATTTGATTTCTTATAATTATTTATTTACATTCAGCTTGTTATTATGAGTGCTAATAAATTGAAAAAATAATATCTTCAAAAATAAAATGTAGTTTTTGCAATCCACCCCATGCTATTTACAAATGCTCAGGTAGAAAATTCTCGATGCCTGGGGACTTATAAAACTGTCAGAGTCTTTTAGATAGTGGTTCCCAAACTAATATAATTACTAAAAAGTGTGTTCTTCACTAGGGTTAACATTATCTAAATCATTTCTATGCATAAAAGGCATCGGAGAAAGATCATCTCAATCAACTTCCACTGCCACTTGCACAATCCGCCCCCGAGAAGGGATTCATCCAATATTCACATTCGATGCTGTTGATTATCCCAAAAATATATTCAGACTTGCCAAACTTCACAAGACAATTTTCATTCCATAATTCACTGAATTTGGGGCGGATCCAAATTTCAATAAACCTGTTAGTGTCGACATACTTCTGGAAGCTGAAATATTTCCCTCTTTACTTCTTGATTGTCGTCAAGAAGGTGGAGTAGGAGAACCTTCAGCACTCGAAACTATTTTCGGTTGGGTCTTGATGGGTTAGAAATCATTCTTCTAGGAAAGTAGTGACATCATTGCATGTGACTTTAGATTCATCTCTGAACGCAACTTTGAAAGCATTCTGGGAAACGAAGAACTTCCAATTTTTACATCAGAATCACATCTTCCGATGAAATTCTCTGTGAAGAGAATTTTCAAGAAAGATATCTCTCGAGATAGTAAAACAGGTCGTTTTAGTGTATCATACCCTTCAGTCCCCATGATATTGAACAGCAATCAGGTTTCAGGGCAGGCAGATCATGTGTAGACAACATCTTCAGCATAAATCAAATAAATGAGAAGAAAAAAGCTACCAATCGAGAAGTTCACCTTCTATTTGTAGACCTTACTAAAGCATACGATACAGTCCCGATGAAGAAACTATGGCAGGTATTAGAAACGTCACCGATAACAGTACAGCGATAAATGCAATAAAGCAATTATAACGAACAATCTTATTCAAGAGTAAAAAACTACAAAACCTCTTTCGCCAAAATTCACGGTTACAAAAAGGTCTCAGACAAGGCTGTTGTTTGTCCACCACTCTGTTTAAAATATATCTAAGTGAAGCTTTGAAGAGATGGAGGAGATCTTGCCATGGAATGGGAATTCAGCTTACTGATGATAAACGCTCTACACACTGGCACTTTGCAGATGATCAAGTAGTGATTGCACAAGACAAGGAAGATCTTGGAGTTTATGTCAAGAAGACTTTTCGAG